>JAODJU010000045.1:12096924-12132896 GCA_026776725.1 Gnathonemus echidnorhynchus | reverse complement strand
GGGGGGGGGGGGGGGGGGGGGGTGGGTCTTACCCACACTGGCATGGGAGGGGTGGGAGGCATTGGTTAATGGTACAATGTGCAATACAATTATCTGGGAGAGGTAATGAACTCCCCGTAAAGTAATATTAAAGTCGCAGGAAAACTGAGCCACACCCCCCACAAAAAAACTTTTTGGCCTGGCTAATCTCTCTCTCTCACATACACACACACACACACACACACCTTGAAATGCTTTTTACACATTGACACTAATGTATATCACAATGTTACCAAAGCTTTGCAAATGACCACAGAAAAGGATTGACACCTAAGTGCGTGTATATATATACACACCCACACACACACACATACACACACACACACATTTTCTCTCTCTCTCTCTCTCTGAAGTGCTTTAAAAACATAACTGATAAATTATTTTCTGTGCAAACTGAGGGGCAACAAAAAAGTCACAAAACACACATGAAATCGAGCCCCTCCCCCATCCCAACCCACCCTCGGTGAACGAAACCAGAAAGTTAGTCATTTGCCATCTGGGTTCCGGACTTTTCTGTAATGCACGTCTGGTGCAGGTTCTGGCGGGGGCTGACTGGGGGCAGGGGGGCGGCCTGATGAACAGCGTGGCAGTCGCCCTCCACGCATCACGTCTGCGCCAGCTGCAGCTCCTCCAGGCCGTCTTTGCCCAGGTGGTAGCGGGCCAGGTCCTTCCGCGTCACCAGTCCCACCACCTGGGCACCGGGAACATGATTGGTAGGTAGAACGGGGCATAGATAGCTGGTCATGTGACGAGGAAAGGGCGGGCTCAGCACAGGAAACCAGGGTAATAACCTTGATCTAGATAAATGGCCCAATGGCCAAAGGCTGAAAACCGATGCAGTAATTTTAGAACTTTACAATGAGAAAGGAGATGCGTGCTGAAGATGACGAAGGCCAGATGAGCTCACAAGACAGACGTACCTGGTTGTCACTGTCCACCACAATGAGGTGCCGCAGACCAAGGGCCCTGAACAGCTTGAAGACACGAGGAAGGGAAGTTTCCTGAAAGAGACACGACGACACAGTCGCAGAACATGACTGTTTAGTCAGATCTGTCTCTGGTTCATTTTATAAACTCAAGGACCAAGACCAAGGCTGAGACTCGTACCTGCGTGACAGTGTAGGGGGTGGGATTCATGAACTCCGTCAGGTCCATCATGCATTCCCTCTCGTCTTGGGACACGTGGATGGACTGGATCGGGGGGAAGCGAGGGTAGGCGTCCCGGAAGTCCTTCAGCTGCAGTTTGCGCTGATTGAGACGAGAACGAGCCCGTTCCACAAACACCTGGTTGACAAGAGTTCACCAGTCACGACGTGGATGAGCACACTTCTCATTGGTTAGCTGCACTGCCATTCACAACCGTGTATACAGTAAGCAAACCCCTCATTGGCCACTGGCACTGCCAGTCACAGCCATGTATTCATTAAGCAAACCTCTCATTGGTCAGCTGCACAGCTATCATTCACAGGCATGCATCTACACCAAGCACCCTGATAGATGTTAGTGTGGACAGACACACTCCTTATTCAGCTGACCTCTGCAGGAATCATAGGTCACACTCACCTTGTGTTTCAGGAGCACGATAAGCTGGGAACGCAGGACTAAGCCACAGATTTTCCCTGGCTAAAAGCACAATATTCAGATTAGTGAAGCCTCAAAGTACATCATGTGACAAATCTCCAGGAGATCAAATCACCCCTAGTGGGAGGGACATACCTCACAGTCATCACTCAATCTGGAGACTACAGGGAACCCGTTGTGATTGGTCGAGGTGTTGCTGAGCACATCCACAATAGTGCCCACCTTCTCCACCAGGTTGAAGCAGGTCACTGGAGAGCTCATGACCTCCCTGAATGGACAGACACACCAAACTTGAATATACAGTGAGAATGAAGCACCAATGTCTTGCTAAATGCATGTACTGGGCTCATTGTGGCAGTAGCAGAGAAGCTCCTGCAGGGGGCGATATACCTGGCAGTCAGGGAGTGGGAGGTGGCTGGGGCATCCCAGTGCAGGAAGGGTACACTCTGTAGCTTGATGTGGATGTCATATAGCCCCTGTGGGGATATTCGAGACACTCAGAAGAGCTTAAGGTCACATCTGCGCAACATTCACAAGCTGCCCCCCCTCCCCTGCCACCCCATGAAGTTCTACTTCCTCTAAGCAGATTTTGCTGGCACATCGAGGAACAGAGAAGCGGAACGAGCTGCCACAGTACGAAGTGCCACCTTGAGTTAGACAGCTGTGCAAAAACAATAAACGGAAGGATTCTCAAAAGTTAGTGACTGGAAGGACAGATACAGAAGACGGCGTCAGACTGGTGGCTGGCTGCACCACCCACACTAAAAGCAAACATGAGACCGGGGCAGTTAACGAAACACGACTGGCCCGATTCCATGTTCTGCACAGTCTGAAAGGCGATGAGGCCATCACTCATTGACAGGCTCTATGAGCTGGACACAACGCCAATGGACCAAACCGCTCCAACCTTGCCACGTCAACACTGACCTCCACGAAATAATCACCCACGATCTTCGCTGTCATCAGAACCAGCATTATGGGCAGGCCGTAGGTGACGTTTCCAGTGGCTTCCACCATGATGACAGTCAGGCTGAGGGTCATCCTCACGATGCCACCTGGCAAAGACCTTCGTCAACAGACGCGAAGCCGGAGGCTCTGAAAGCAGGCTGACCTTTGACCCTAGCCATCACGGACACTCACCAAGCTGGGCGGCGGCTCCGATGAGAGCGTACTTCCCAGGGTCGGCCAACGTCTGTCAAACGAAATGCCACAAATCATAAAACATGCTCATTCAAAAACTTCGAGGGGTTTCGCTTCCTCCTTGTTAAACTACATCTATGTCGACACGACGCTGGGTATCCCAGCTGCCCCAGGACTGGAAGGAAATCGATATAGCACTAACCAATAAGGCACCTTCAAAGAGTCATATGACTGGCTAAAGACTAAATCAGATTGGTCAATACAAAGAGGAAAATCAATCTAAAGCAGGTGTTGAAGGAGGCCCTCTGACTTAAAGGCCCTGTTCGACGACCTTAATAGATCAAAACCTGCAATGTTTCCATTAAAGTTTTGCACAAATAAGCAAATTTGTTGACAAAGTGAAATTGCAAAAAGGGTGTTTCCATTAAGTGACATCATGGAAATAATACTTGCCGTTTATGATTCCGTGCCTCAACATGGATTGAGCTTTTCATGAGATACGAGCTCTAGGACTAATCATCGTGCCCTACACAGCTACAAGTTCACAAAATCGGCTTCCATTTCAGTCTTGCAAATCATTTTTCATTGACTCGCCACAAAAACCACTTCAATCAAACCAAAACATTTCTTTCCACAATGTCTGAGGGTTTGTTTCCCTGAAATTTGAGTGTCCCCATCAATGGATTTTCAGTTTTGCTTCTTCAAAATGTGCAAAATCAAGGTCAACGGAAATGCCGCTACTGTGAAGCTTCTCTCTGCTGAGGGATGAGTTCCGCTATCGTAACAGCCCCTCTGCCAGCGGACGCTGCCGCCTTACCGGCTATACAGCGCTTCCCCAGGAATGGCGACCCGGCCTGATTTACCTGTATGGAATTGTGCGGCGTAATGGAGGCCAGCAGGATGCCAAAAAGCCGCCCCCAGGCGGCGCCGATGAGCAGCGAGGGGATGAAGACCCCGGCGGACACGGTCAGGCCGTATGTCCAGCAGGCCAGGAAGAAGTAGGTGATGGTGAAGATTCCCAAGGTCACGGGATTGTAGGAACCTACCGGGGGAAGGAATTCATCATCTAACTCCGTGTTTCCCAATCTGGACCCATGGACAGTCCACGTTTTTCGCTAAAATGTTGATCGTGTGGCAGGGAACTGGGTCATCTGTGGCTCCCCGAGGACCGGATTAGGAAACGCTAATCTAGCGAACCCAGCTAGTTTTACCTGATTCGCCCTTGTAATGAGTATACAGGTTTACAGAAATTATTTCATGATGAGTGGCAATTTTAATACGATCATTTCCATTTTTCTACCGCACAATATTTTCTACCTGGTGTAAAGTGTCATTTGAAGCCAATCAAGACCAAGTCGAGATACTTTGGTACCTCTTTCGTCCACTAGAGGGCAGAGATGAATACAGTTTAGTGCTGTTGAAACTTGCCTACGGTGGCATTTGTCAGGGTGCTTAAGAAGCACTCCCGTCCTTCCCCTCGGTATCTCCTTGACGCTGCTGCCCAGGCAGGGTGACACCCCCCACCCCATCCCGAACGAGGGAAGCCTTGAATAATCGAGGAGGATTGTGTGTGCGGGTTTAGCTGTCTGTCTGGGAAAACCATCAGCCAAAAGTGGCCCGTAAACAAACCTACGACATGACAGAGGAGTCTGACTGTTCAAACAGCTGCCCCAGACCTAGCCGAGTCACCACCCGCCTGTCACCAATATCAAACACAGGTTGTTCATTCTGAAGATGGACAACGGACTGAAATTGTAATCTCTTCCAGAGGAAGAGCCCAACAGGGGTGACCAATCCTGCTTCAGGTCACGACCCATAACGTGTACTGGAAGCTCCACGGACCTGCGGGGCTGTGGAACAGGCTGCGGACACTCCTCTCTGGGGTGTTGAAGACGGCTGTGGCCATGGAATTGTACTCGCCATCAGCACAGAACAGCTGTGAGGAGGATAAGTTAGGTTCAGGCCTGAGGACAGAATAAACATCCTCTCACCTGTTCAACCAATAAAATTAAACCTCCTGGAGCTCAAGTCACCTCACTTGCCATCTCCCAGACACTGGCAGGTTGGGTCCCGCCTCCCACAGACCACACCCCTCTGAGACCCCACCCACCACAGACCCCGCCTCCAGCTGTCTTACCTGCAAGGGGTATTCCTCCAGCTGATCCTCCCCCAGGGGCTGGCAGTCGTCGGAGAAGTAGATCATAGTGAAGGACACGGTGGCCGTCACGGCAGCAACCAGCACGGCCTCGATCACCTGCAGGCAGGGCCGGTGGATATACCTGGGGGGGAGGGGGGGGCATGGGAGCTCTGCTGAGGATTTTGTTGTGGGACAACTTTCATTTGCATCAAACCAGTGGGGGCAGGTTCAAGGTCAGCGCCACGGTCTCGGGATATATGTCAATATAATTTGAAGTGTTTAGATGGAGAGAGGAGCAAGTGCAAGTTTCAGACAGACCAGGCCTCACCTGATCCTGAGGATGGTGAGCCAGTAGTTCAGGACGTTGAACAGTGCTCCGAGCAATCCACCTGCGGGGGAAAACCAGAAACAGAACTGGTCCGTTAAAATGTAAAAGAGCAAGGCTTGGGTTTCCACAATAAGACGCTCTCTCTCTCTCACCGAAGGCTCCCATGATGATAAACAGAGGGATCTCATATAGGTAGTACTCCGTGCTCTGGGGAAGAGGGGGGGGTAAAAAAGAAAGAAAGAAAAATCAATACCCAGAATCCTCCAGTCAAACATGCAAATCACACCCTCAAGGACTACACACATGGGGGACCACTTGTTCACCTTATTTTATATATATTAAAAAAAAAATGGCGGACGTGTTGTGATCCTACGGCAACTTTCCGTTTTAGGAAGCATACAGTGGGCATCCGGAGTGAAGGTTCCCAAAAACCTCAGGCAGCGAAGGTCAAATTCTGTTTGCATTTTCAGAAATAAATAAAGAGCAGCGTCTGATTGGCATTTAACCTGCTGCAGGCGCCTCTCTTGTAACAAGAAACATCCACAGCCATCGCTGACATGTCTACTAAGCCAGGGCGTTCAACTAAAACCAGCACGGAATTCATATCCACCTAGATGATGACTATATTTCCAGCCCAGGGGGCCTCCCAGGAAAGTCATGTGCTGGGGAGGGGGGGGCGGGGGGGGGCTGTGTCCAAGTCTCCCAACGAACGTTTCACGTTTTCCTTTCCGACCCGTGTGACCAGAAGGCAGGTAAAAATACATCACTTCTCATGTGACAGAGTACCGAGTCGAGCCCCTTCTGGAAATAACAGCTTATCTTTTTCTCTCACCGTTGTTTCCCCATAAAGCTCACAGATCAGCCCCTTCTCGAACAGCTCACACGGGAATGACCAAAATGTGTTCGGGAACAGTGTGAGCTTGGTATAATTTTGACCAAAATCCAGAATGAGACCATCTTCTTTCGCCTTTGCCCAAACAAGGTGATTATAAAATGCTCTCCACTCTAAGCTGTCCAGCTGTCCACAAACATCACGTTTCCCCCCCACTGGTTCCCTGCCTCCCGTTATTCAATGTCAGAGGGTAATAGCTGACATCTCCCATGAGCTACTTGGCTTGCGGACAGCATCCCATTGGCCAGGATAACCGGATCAATTACCGACGCCCAATATTCTAATGACTTTCAAGATCTTCTCTACAAACTTTTAAAAAGGACAATCCGCATCACAAAACCGACAGAAAGGGGGGGAACTTACATCGCTGTCAAAGCGTCCAAAGTTGATGAGACCCGGGTTACTAAAATCTCCTGGCTTGTTGTGGTAGATACTCATGAAGAAGTTCAGGGTGAAGGTGGAGATCATAGAAGCGAAGAACTGAAAGATACAGGTCACTAAATGGTTACATCACACCAGAGCTCCGTGGCGGGGGCAGGGAGATCAGGTCTGCTGGTCGGAAACGTCACTCACGATTCTCCAGGTCAGCATCTGGTTCCAGAAGGACGCTCCCTCCTCTAAGCTGAAAAGGACACCACCTGCAAGTCCAGAACCCTTCAGAACCTGCTGCATGACTGCATTACTCACAGATTAGCTCCACTAAACTGGAAATATTCAGCAAAGGCCATATCGGGGTCTTCATTGCAAGGATAAGGCTCCATTGATGAGACTCCATGCCTTTATTATGACATTTTTTCCTGGATTATTCATCGACACAGAGCCACCTTGAACTTCCGTATCCTGAAGCCTAAAAAGCAACGGCGGAGGCTGAAGAAGCCCAATGCTGACAGGACACACTAATAACCTTCTTTATCAGTCATGGCTTCCCTTCTTGGGAAGGGGTTCCCTGATGGGGGCACCATCAGATTCTGGAGGCGTGGAACTGATCTGAGATCAGGTTCAGGTCTTACCCACAGGAGCTCCGAAAGCGGCAGACACCCCTGCAGCTGCGCCCGCCGATACGAAGTCCCTCTTCTCTGTGTCCCGCCGGAAGTATTCGAAGATCTGCAGATGAATCAGACTCAGGGTTCTGCTCTCAAAAGAAGCTTTAAGCGCCATTGTGGAAGCCCGAGCAGCCGGAGCTCAAGCAGAAGACATCAGGAGAGGGTTTTTAGTGTTTATGATCTGAGAGATTTCATTCATCTGACACAAATTCTTCACAAACTGGTGACTGAGTTGAAGGCTTCTATAGAGCCTCAGGAAAGATGGATGAGACCCTAAGCGTAACTCTTAATGTAGACTAAGACAACAAGACCATGGAGAAACATCTGACCTTGAAGTCCCTCTTCAGAGATGTGCTCCTGCCTTGGGAAATGCCAGCCGCCACCACAGCACCTGAGTGGATCATGGGTCCTTCCTTCAGACAAATGGGGGGGGATGGGGGGGGCAGAGATGCTTACCACCATTTCGCCAAAGTGGCCCTTGACTGTACGGTGGTACGGAATGGAATCTCTCACCTTCCCCACGGCGAGGCCGCCAACCACTGAACAAATCACTCCACAGACCTTCACCACGAGAGTCTGGACACAGGGGATGGGGCGGGGGGTGGGGGAGGAGGCAACAGCTTTGCAATCAGTGATGTCATCTAATGACTCAGTTTTACTGCTTTGGTCCTACTCTACTACATTAAGTGTGTCTGGCCTTGCAGTAATGGCCAGGCAAACAGGGAAATTAATGGTATTGTGGATATGACCAGACAAGTCATTCACAGAATCACCACACCCAGGAGGAGTTGAGGGGATCGTGTAACACACCAGCATATTACCTTAAGGCGCACAACACGAGGTATTTTCACTCCATTCAGGTAACACTTTATCTGGGGAATTCCACTTCCAGCTGCAATCGGCTGAGAGACACAGAAAGAGAGCACCAATAAGCTGACAGGAAAATGGGGATCAACCAATTGGTGACCAACGGGGCCTTCCGGTCCAACCCCGCGCTGGTTCAGCCAATCAGACACCAGGTTGATAGTGAGGCTGTGCCTTACCTCGAAGAAGGCCACTATCACAGAGCCCACCATGACAAAAACGGAGTTGAGCAGCACCCATAAGATCAGGGAGATGGACAATCCCCCTGTCTCTGTGAACCTTTCAATATCTGAGCGAAAACAGAAGAGGTTAAGGGAAAAAAAATCCAAGAGGCATCTAGGTCACGGACACTCGTCCCTGTTGGAAGGATACTCTGCTTAATGACTTGGTACTTGAGACCGGCCAGGTTCTCCACCACGATGTCGATGAAGCAGGCAATGAGGCCGGTGAGGATCCCAATGAGGGCACACACCAGCCAGCGACTCATCTCCAGGCACTTAAAGCCCTACAGAGGCCATGACCCGAGAAGATGAGGGGGGGACCATCATTAGCGTTAACGCCATTGTTAGCATCATTATTAGCATCAACATTAGCGCTAACGTTAGCATCATTTTAGCGTCAACGTTAGCGCCATTGCTAGCATCGTTATTAGCGTCAATGTTAGCGCTAACGTTAGCATCATTATTAGCGTCAACGTTATTGCCATTGCTAGCATCATTATTAGCATCAACGTTAGCACTAACGTTAGCATCATTATTAGCATCAATGTTAGCACTGACACTAGTTAGGGCCCATCAACTATCCAACATCCAACACACTCTTACTGCATTCACCGTTTCCTCTAGTGAGGCATACTGAGCCACCGTAAAAAAAACAATTTACAATTATAGCCCATAGTGTGGGCTCAATTTCTTACTCTATCCTACCCGTTATGAAGAAGACACGACTTAAAGGATGATCCCCACCCCACCGCCATATTCCACCCAGATTTGTTTTACTGCATATCAGAAAATAACCAAAACAGAAATCGGTCAGTGGTCAGACCGACCATTTGGCTCATCCGTCTTTCCTCCTCCAGAAACAGCTGATTTTCACTGTTGTCATAGTCGAGGCTCTGAAACACACAAACATGGCCCTCACTGAACAAGACAGCATTCATGGCAGGCGTTAAAATTCATCAAGGACCCCGGTTTATGTGGAAAAACTAAGCTGGCCCTTTACCTCATATTTCAGGGAAAGGAGCTTCTCGTTGTGTGGAATCTCCTTTGGCCGGGAAACAACAGACTCCTGCACATAATGCGAGAGCGATCATTAAGTTATCTAACTTGTCTGTGGGCCTAATCAGAAGCACACAAAGTAACCAGAAACACACACAAGGGATTTTCAATGAACCCGGCATGACTGGAGGGTGTTGTCCAAATACTGAGGGCTTTTATTTCGCAAGCTGCTGCACAGTAGGATTAACAGCTAAAGGTCTGCGAGAGGATGAGGGCGACTGAGTTTTTAAATCACTGCCTACACTTATTACCAAGAAACAGATTTGCTAGTTGCTCCAGGTTAACCAGAAAACAGGTCTTATCACAGCATTGACTTAAACGTTGCCTGACATCCTGTGCGTGTGCATGTAAATGCAGTTAAGTTTTTTTTTAAACTAAAAATCCAAATTAGCGCAATCTGCTGTGTGCAACAGCGACGGGAAGAGAAACGGACCACAGCGGTTCCCGCAGACTTACACGAGGGTCCGCGATTTCGTTATGTGTCGAGCAGTAAGCAGTAAGGCACCAAATCTGGTCCACAAACAGCACGTGTGTCACATTACAGTAACTGTCACACTCTGAATACAAAGCAGTATAATTAAAATAAAAGTTCTGATACAGCACATGCCGCAGCCAGCTACAAACAAATACCGACACGAAAAACCACAGCCGATCGCAAAAAATAGCATGAAAAAGAGGAAATTTGATAAACCTCCAAGATTACCTCTTCGTCTATTTCTTCTTCAAGGTCCACGGTGCTGAGCCTTCCTATATGAAAGAGCTTACCACCAGAAAACTGTGGACAGAGATAGGACGTTTTATTCAAGTAAAATCTCGAGTCAGTTAAACAATTAAGATAAGGCAAGGCAAGGTAAGACAACACAAGAAAATACTTTACTGATCACAGGGGGGGATCATTCTTTAAGGGACAACATATAACATACAAACTCTAAATGTCATTTAATGAAATATAATGTAAGCGAGCTAAACAGTTGATGAATCATAATACTGTAAAAGAGTCAAAAGGTATCAGTCTGGGAAAAAGTTCAATTGAATCTGATACTTTCGCAACATAAACTGTCTACTTTTACTCTAATTATGTAACCATAAGTTCAATTGAATCTGATACTTTCGCAACATAAACTGTCTACTTTTACTCTAATTATGTAGCACGTCCCTTCGTGGATAATTAAAAAAAAAACAGAGTATGCGCCCAGTGTCAGGAGGATCAAGGATACAATGCCCAACTTAATCCACCGAGAGTTCGCTACAGCAACAAACATGAAAGGGACTTAATTACCGTTATGTTAACCATATCAGACAGATGATTAAAAAGTATCGCAGCTGGCTGGGGAACATTTGTCACGAATGAATAAGTCACTTATGATTATGAAACTTGGCTTGTATTACAAACAACCAAAACTACACCACTTCGACAACTTGCTAATTAGAATGAGATTTGATCTTGCCTTGTTGGTAGCTAACAGAGGACTAACTGCAAGATACCAGGTAAACAAGCAAGTTACCTGTCTGGAATATCTTGCTGCGCCAGTGCCATTAAGCAGCGGAGTACCCTCCCCCTGTGCCGGCTCGTCACCCCGACTGGACCACGACACTTTCTTCGCGATGTTCGCCATAATGGTGACACTGCACGGTGACTTCAGCCGTCCACCGTTTCTCCCGGGGCGTTTTTCTATCCCAGCAAGTCCGCTGCCCAGTCCTCCCCTACAGAGCCGCACTTTCCAATATGACACTCACGTGACCAGCACTCACGTGACAAGGAAGCACCCAGACTACGGAAAGCCCCTCGTGACAAACAGGGTAGCAGCATAATTCGTTTTACAGCAGTCAAGCGGTACAGTGCTCAGCCAGTCAACTTGAAATTAATTAAAAGGAAATTAAACGCTGCTTCATCGGTCTTAAACGACCGCATAAATTTCATATCTGTTTGTATATGCATGCTAAAGTAACCACATTACTGCAGTTAACGGTTGACTTTTTATGTTAGATCAACATATTATATTATTATATTAGAAATGTAATGTAAATGACATAACGTAAAGTTTTTTTTAATGCACCGAAAAAAGAAAGACACCTTAGCACGAGACCGTCCTAGTCATTTAGCACGCCGTTTGATGGGGCGTCATGACATTTTAGGGACACGCAAGTGTCGGCAGGCACGATACTTCGCAATTGTAAAATAAACCAAGAAGAAACTAATATTATTCACGTTGTTGCACTAGACACTTACTGACCATTTTCATTTGATATTGTCCCGACAGCGGATAATGACTGATCGATATTTTTGGTACCGCCGCACAAAGTTTTGCAGAAATCACTGCAACCTCCATCCCGGAAGCGGGGAACAACCCAGGATGGGGTGCCAACCCATCACAAGACACACTCACACACCTATGGGCAATTTAGTAACTCCAATTAGCCTCAGCATGTCTTTGGACTATGGTGGGGGAAACTGGAGTACCTGGAGAAAACCCCACAATGACATGGGGAGAACATGCAAACTCCACACACATGTAACCCAGGTGGAGTCTCAAACCCTGGTACCAGAGGTGTGTGGCAACAATGCTAACCACTGTACCACCATGTCACCCCCATCACTGCAACCTGTATAACAATATACAAATTACTGTTGCAGATAGAATCTAAAACGTAACAATTGTTCAAGCTTCTAGAAGGCATAACAACATCCAAGGAGTATAATTTCACTCAAGAAAAAAAAAACTTTTATTTAGAATTTCCATGTTGAAATGACAGATATCGCTCAGAAATGTAGTACTCATAGTTGCACAAACTTGAACGACATAATTGATAACATCTGTAACTTTAACAGTGTGTCTCAAACCGGTGCCCAGGGACCCCCAGATAGTCCAGGTTTTTTGCTCCCCCCCCCCCAGCTGTCTGGCAGGGACTGTCCAGGGGTCCCTGAGGAAGAAACACTGCGTTAAAGGATTTTACACAACATTAGCACCACCTATCTGGAATCAAAACACAGGGCTTGTGTTTAATACACCTAGATGAAATGCAAACAGTGAAAAAATGAGTTTGATTGTAATAAAGAGAACGAAATAAGAAATACCTAAATAAGGCTTGATTGAGCAAATACTTCCTTCAAGCAATATTTTTACAGTTAGACATGATGCTAAACAAAAAAGAAACTGACAGTGTTTACATACTGCTGTTATATTTGTTCTTGAACAGATTCCCATATAAGGTTCCTATCAAGAACAGTGCATATTCTTTTAGATACAAAAGGTTCCGTGAGCTTCTTAAATATTCCCCCACACGTGTGCAATGGACAGTATGCATGTGGCTCAAGCATTTGGATAGTTTGTGGTCTTCCAGGCTGGCTGGATGTTAAAGTACCCTCAGAAGACAAATAGGGTTCTAAGTACAGTGTTCCAGGCAGGCACAGTCCACCAGTTGCACAGAACCATTGAGCTGGTCCACATCGTCCATGGTGAGAATGGGTTCTCTGGGTAAAGACTTCCCCGTGGTGACTGCAGAAACTTCACCAGGACTCAGCACCCGGTCCCACAGGGCGAAGCCGGCCACCCGACCCATGAAGGCCTCGGCCGCATCGAAATCCCCGCCCACTGAGTCCTGTTCTTGGCCCATCACCAGCGACCCCCCCGGTGGGATCTCGTAGCCTTTCTGGAACCTGGAACCGGCTGAGGTGAGGCGCCGGTCCACGTACTGCCAGAAGCGGCCCTCGGCCGCGGACCAGATGACGCAGAGGTGGTGCCAGTCTCCGCCCAGGAGTCCCGCCGTGGGCAGCTGGCGGTACGACGGGTCGCCAATGACGAAGTCCATGCTGTTCAGCTGGCTGGAGTTGCGGCCATAGAGAATCAGCTTGTTGTCGTTGTCCTCAGTGGCGTAGGAGAGCAGAGTCCCCATGTAGGGGGCGCTCAGCTTCAGCCAGGTGCACATGGACAGCTCGTGGATCCCGGAGGGGAAGCCCTTTCTGAAGGTGACGTAGTTCTGGATCGAGGTAGAGGGGAACAGTAGCATGGACTTCACGTTGCATACTGTGGGGGAGGGGACAAGAAGAGCAGAATAGTCCGTCAGAACAGGGATTGCCAGACTGTCTGAGTCTGAAAAGCATAATAAGTTCACTGGTAGTTTGGTCAGCTGGGGGCTCAGTGGTTGGCACTGTAAACTCCAGGGTTGTGGCTTTGATGTCCAACAGTGTGTGTGTGTGTGTATGTGTGTGGAGTTTATATGCTCTCACCCCATTTATGTGGGTTTCCTTTTGCCATCCAGAAACATGCAGTTAGATGAGTGTGTCTCCAAATGGTCCATGGTGAGAGTGTATGTGTGTCCTGCCCTGCGATGGACCAGGGCATTCTGATCCTGGGAGAGGTGCCAGGGACACCATGAGCCTCTAGCAGATAAGCAGCTACAGAAGACGGATGGATGGAATGGAAATTCACTCCAAATTTGCAAACTGTGTACTGAATCTCTCATACGAATGAACAACCATTACTGATAACCAGAGGTAGAAAGTTCAGGTCCAGAAAGTACAAATCCAGACCAAGATTTTGTTTCAACCAACTAGTTTAGTATAAAGAGTCACAGTTACAGACTACTCAACTGATTGGTTGAAACAAAATCTTGTTCTAGATTTGTACTTTCTGGACCTGAACTTTCCACCTCTGCTGATCACATCATACGGAGCCACTTGAATGGGTTTGATTGTACAGCATAAAAGCATGTGACTTACTATTCAGGGAATGATTAACAGGCCATAACCAAAACCCAAATCAAATGTTTTAACTTCCGCTTCAGTGACTGTGTCCCTTCTGTATGCGGCTTGTCTTCCTTCCCCCAAAACCTTGTAATTACATTGGTTAATTTGCTCTAGATTTTGTGACGTTGCAGCGTCTAGCGCAGTTTGGACTTACTTCACCGGAGCCGCCAAGCTGCCTGCCTGTTATTCAAACCCTGAAATCTACCAAGAGTATCCGGGATGCAAAAGGAGGAGATTCCGCAGAAAAATCACATCCTTATAAAAAATCTGGCATTTTGAGGGAAAGTCGGAAGTCTGAATGTTATTCCAGTTACAGAAGCTGGAAGGCTTTAATTCTTCCTGTTAGAATCATTAAAAATATTTCACAATTCCTGCCCTCATTCTCTGTGTCTTCCCATTACGAATTCTACTCATAATACATCTTCCAGTGTTTTGTGTCTTGTGTCTGTAACTGAGACTGATAAGTTCTTTGTTTACATAAACTTCCCTCCTTTGATCACAATAGCAAAAACTGAATTTCAGTCATAGAAAATTTTATTCTCTCCCCCCCCCCCCTCCAGAATGCTGGAGACCTGGCTTTTTAAAAGGATATTATAGGTATGCGTGGCACAGTGGTTAGTACTGTCACCTCATGCCCCGGGTTCAAGTCTCTACCAGGGTTCCACATGGGTGGAGTTTGCAGGCTACATGACAAGCCTACGTCAAATTTGGATACTTTGTTAGCTAATTGTTTCTGAATGCCTGCAGTTACCTCCTGAAGTATGGTCAGCTATGACCTTCAGCTTGAGTACGGTTTTAAAAATAAAAGAAAGCGTGGTGAGGAGCTAACTGCGGAGCTATGTGATGAGGCAGTGTGGGTGCCGTGAGACCTGCTAGGAGATAAGCCTGATGGTTAGCCGCCCTGAGGGATACACACTCGTGCCTGGTCTCCTGGACGTGTGCTGCTGATGAGGGATTCTGTGCCTCAGAGGCAGTTGTGGCACGTCGCGTAGCTCTGGTTCTTCCTGGGCTGCAGCTTCTGGCATGGCTGTGAGCGGGACTTGGTCGGCCTTGGACTTCCGGCCTTTGGAGTGTTGGACCAGGAGCTTCTCAATGAGGTGGGGGCTCCTGGGATCCTCTTCCCGCCGAGCGGGTGTAACTGGGGGGATGTAGCCAGAATCGAAGTGATGGAAGCCCATGGCCTGAAACATGTCCCACAACCGTTTCTCCAGCCTGGAGATCTTCTTCTCTTGTTTCCTTACGGAGTCCCTCAGGGTTCTCAAACTGCTCTGGAGCTGTTCACTGTGAGCTGAGATCATGCTGATCTGTTCCTTGTGGACCTGGAGCTCCCTGGTGAGGTTGGACAACATGACCTTCTGGCTGTCCTTCCTCACGACGTTGCCGTTCTCATCCACAGCTTTCTCCAGAGCGATGACCTTCACCTCCATCTTTTTGGTCTTCTTCTGCAGCTTTGTCATCCAGAACTTCAGACTCTTCAGGTCATTGGCTGTCATGGTCTGGAACTCCTTCAGGACGTCGGAGATGCTTTGGTACTGTTCCATCAGCTCCTGGAAGCGCATGTCTATGTTGTAGGAGATGTTGTAGTTGGCGGCGATGTCACTGAGGCGCATGAGCGTGACCTCCTGGAACCGGCGGAACTGCAAAGCAAATGGAAATACGAAAACGGTCGTTCAAAACAGACGGGCGGCAGCAAATGTGATGCATTTATTCTCATGTTAACTGTTGGCAAGACAAGAGCTGACGAGTATGCAGGGACTAAAGCGGCTTTGGCTTTTTTAATACCCATTCTCCTATTTTTATTCGTGCAAGATCCACGTTTTAAGTTTCATGAAACTTGAATCTGAGACTTGAAGGCATAAAAATAGGAAAATGAATATCAAAAAAAAAAAAAAACACCACACATAGTTCTGCTTTCACTTTAAGCCGTCACCTGGATCTTGGATGCAGTGAAAAGCCTTGAGGACGATGTTCTAGCAGATTGCACAGCTGAGACAATATTAATGCACTCATGCAGAATTTTCACCGAGTCCGTTTGCCTGACTGAAATGAATCGACTGGACGGGTCCAGTGTTGCTCGTGACTCACCTGCTCATCCAGACGCCTGAGCCTGTGGATTACAGGCTTAGGCTGCTCTGTCTGGACTCCATCCTGGCCACTGATGAACTGCGTGTGGAGGATGAGGACGATGAGGATGAGGTCCACTCTCACTCTGCAGCCCGGCATGATGGAGGTGAGAGGATGTGGTTTTCACCGCCGGAGCCTGAATAAAGGATCTCCTATGCCGAGGGTGGGGCTTTTATTCAGCGGCACTGGGAGTGGGTGGGGAGGAGCCAGACTTGAAGATCCGTCCCATCACTGGATGCTCCAAAAAGAAGTGGGGGGGGGGGGGGGGGTCCTTGTTTGCCAGATTGACGTCAAGGGGACCAAACTATCATCAGATGGGTTTAACAGATGCCCCAAAGACACAGATTCGCTCTCTCTCAAACACACTAGTCCGCTGTAACCTCTTCACTTTACTCTGAGGGGCTGAACGTCATCGTCAGTGCAAGCCTGTCATTCAAATGTCCCATGGATGTGGGATCGAAGGCGTGCGCCCTGCAGTTACGGAACATTGCCAAACTATGATGTTTTCTCACCATTCAAGACACTGAAAAACTAATCCATGCTTTTGTATACAGGAGATAAGACTTTGTAATGTTCTATTATCTGGGAGCACAGACCACACATTAAACACCTTTCAGTGCATTCAAAATGCAGCAGCTCGAACTGTCACCAGGAGCAGGAAGTCAAAGTTCAGTCTGTCAGAACAGGGATTGCAAAAAACCATATCAAATGTTTAAGTTCCGCGTCAGTGACTCTCTCCCTTCTGTATGCGACTTGTCTTCCTTCCCCCAAAACCTTGTAATTACATCGGTTAATTTGCTCTAGATTTTGTGGCGTTGCAGCGTCTAGCGCAGTTTGGACTTACATTCAAAATGCAGCAGCTGGAATTGTCAGCAGGAGCAGGAAGTCAAAGTTCTACTACTTACAAATAAGGCACTTAAAGGTCTAGCACTCGCCTACATAACAGAATTACTTCAAGTTTACAAGTCGCATTGTCCACTCAGATCACAGAACGCAGGTTATGTGATCATTCCACATACAAATAAAGTGACATTTGGCAGTAAACCCTTCTGCTACAGGACCTCTATTGTGGAAGTTTGCCAGTTTATGTTCTGCATTACTTAAGTTTAGCTTACCCACTACTTAACACATAACACACCGTAACTATGGCTGCTGGTGCTGTTGTACATGCCATGTTGATCTACTATGTTTGTCCATGAATGCGTCTATGCATGTTCTTACCACCCATGTTCTCTACCTTCCTTCCCACATGTCCGGAAGCTGCCCAAGGTGGGCACCATAGGAGGTGCAGTCCTGGTTCAGTCCCATTGTGGATGCAGCTTGCTAACTGTGACACCGTGACACTGTGGGTATGCCCTACAGTCTGCTGACTTACACTGACCCGCTTGGAGGACAATTTGGGTCAATAGAGCAAAGTGTGTGTAGGTTTTCATTCTCCCATAATGCAAATGTTATTCCTGCAAGGTAAAATAACATTAATCCCTAACTCATGTATACCCCCATGCATATTATAACTACAACCAGGGGCGTAGGTTTCATAGCAACATTGCGGGGACGGGTGTAATGGGGTCAGAGGTATGACGTCACGTCGCCTTATAAGGCGATTCTGTAGTCGTGCTGTATACGGTTCGTTTTTTTTTTTTTTTTTCGTAAACTGTTGCTGTTATGGCTACAATATATAAAGTGAGATTTGTGTTTCCATTGTACTGTTACTCATCTTCACTGATATGGTAGTTTAAATGCGTTAAGTCCCACATTATGCATGCCGAATTTGCGGGAATTATTCAAATCATGCACAATTTGCGAGATTCCACCACGAATGTCAGGCCATGCACAGCGAAAAAATGACCTCACCTCAGGGTCCACTATGATGCCCCTGTCATTTTCCTGCACCCTGTCTCTCTCGCAAACTATCCTAAAATCCTAAGAAACGCAACACACATAAAACTAAATCTTCTTCTAGAGACCCATAAAAGTAATTGTATGATATTTACTGAATCTCTTCTTGGCAATAAATGGGACTTTCTGCCAGCACAATTTATGAACTAAATGATTCTGGAGTTTCTGGTTTTTGAATAACTCACTCTACGGCATTTTCCAAATAAATGCAAAGTCTGGGTCTGTTTTTGATGGGCTTCTTACTCTTACGCCGTAACAGCAATGACGGTAGGATGAGAATTGTAACTGACACAAACGCTATGTACCGCTGCTTTATCAGCGTTGCTATTTGTGCTATATATGCTGTTATCTAACCAAGCTAGTTGCAGTTTGCACAAGTAAATAAGATTATCTTGAAATTTAATCGACATGAAACTTAATCGACATGAAATTCCACCATTTCACATAACCTTTTATTGATTACCTGTTGGTTCTGATACAAGGTCTAAAGAGTTAAGTTTACATACAAAGCCGAGCTGCGCCTCTGCGCTCAGCGCTCTGTGTTAATCGGCTCTTTACTCTCGGGTCTGGAGCTGAGCGTCTGACTGGAGCTGAGAACGCAGATAGCACGTGCACACATGCTGAAATGACACTGATTCCATATCAGACAAAAAGGTTGAAACAACGTTGATCTTCAATCTTTCACTTTATATCAACATTAAATCAAGGTTTTGCCACCATCAATTTTTCAATATTGAAAATCCGACCAAAAATCAATTCAGTTTCAACGTTGATAATTTAACACTGACCATAATTCAACCCATTTAACTATAATTCAGCGTTGAAACAATAACGTGATGCTATCTGGGAAGAAATCGTTTTAACGGAGAGTAGGGATTCTCCAAATAAAAACTGAAAGAAAATATAAAATTATGTAATGAGACATATCAATCGTGTGTGTTTTTTTGTAAATCAGACATTATAAGTGATATTATTTAGGGGGATAATCCTCCCCATCTCAACACTAGGGGGACATGCCCCCCCCCGCCAAATCTACGTCTATGACTACAACAATAAATTCGTTTTATAATTTTTATAATATTATCACTAACATAAATTCCTCATTTTTCCGCACAATAACGTGTAGAGCATCCTAACAGTTTGCGCAGTAGTATTAAAAATGAGTGATGCGTGCATGTCTGTCTGGATCTACCACTGAGAACACCGAGGTCAAGTCCTCAGTATTTTCTGCAACTCCGATAACCACGACATTCTTTACAGGGCGCGCCTAGGAAGCGGTATCACTTTTGACCTCGGTATTTCAAAAATCCTGGCTATGACACTGGGTCAGGTGTGAAATACAGTATAACCTGACTTCAGCCCGCGAATACATTCTGACTTATTATTACTCAAACTGTTGTATGATGAATACATACAGAAAGTGTTGCTCAGTTCGCAAGAATTCGAAGGTAACACTAAGAACTTGTTATTAAAACACGGAAAGCATTAACCACGGTATTAAAAGCACGCCAGACTAAACAACACTGTACTCAGACAAACCAGTATGGCAAGCCAAACAGTCTTTTATTACTATTACTATTCTACTAGTAGATATAACATTATAACTACTAAAAAATTTTACTAGTCAGAACGTGAATTTTAAATATCTATAGTTTTCATAGGACTAGTACGAATCGTTATTTTCACTAGTAAGAATTGTGTTTTTACTAGTAGCCTATACTAGTCAAAATGTAATTACAGATATGTACAATAGGAGTTATTCCTAGTAAAAAATAAACTGAAATTTGGATATGTGAGGCAATAATACGATTGAAGTCGATGGGACTATATATATGACTATAGTAAAAAATAAATTATAGAGCTCTATAATAAGAGTTCTTACTAGAAAAAAGATCATTCTTACTAGTATGAATTGCATTGCAGACATCTTGAGTTCATATTCTTATTAGTAGAAATTATATAATGCTAGTATATTTTTCTAGTAAGAATGTTATTTTTACTAGCAAGAATTAAATTATGATGAGTAAGCTTTATACTAATAGTAGACAATTTGGCTTCCCGCAGAATCATGCAGTTTTTGCCGGCACAAGCAATTTTGTCCACATTCAGACATCAGTGCTCCTTGAAGATATTTCTTGAATTCATTTAAAGTCAGATCAATCTCTGTTGCAGCGGACAGGCACCCAGCACCCATCTATACCTACTTCTATTTAAAACCAACTTTTTAAAAACTCTTTACGTATCACAAATATTCGTGTTCATTGGGTGAGATATGGGTTTGTCAAGTTACCCAATTTTCTACTCATATCATTGTTTTTTAACAGCTTCAGATAAGCTTTCGCGTGACGGGAAGCCTGAATTTCCTTTTACTTTGACAGTCCACTATCAGCCGGCACAATGTACTATCTGAAACGGGTCACACTAGGGCGGCACAGCGCCTCCTCCTGTTCAATAGTAGAATTATTATTAGGGGTGTTATTGACGTACCATACACAGTTTAAACATGTTTACAGTGACACAAGATAATGATACAAAATAACGTGACAGCAAAGAAAAAGAGAATAAACGCGACAGTGTCAGTAACATAACAATAAATAGGCTAATGGTAAGTTGACCAGAGACCAGAAATAAGACGTTCTTTTATAAAGCGAAAAAGACCACCCTCCCCAGATAGACAACAACAACAACTTAATTGCAAACCCGCATATAAGAAAGCAAACAAACAGCAGGGTTGCCAGCTTTGGTCAGCTGGCTGGCGCGAGGTTTTCCATTCGAGAAGTCTGCACACACATTTACATGTATGTAAGAGTTGTAAATAGTCTGTAGGGTGTGCAAACGACCCCCACACTTTTGATGTAGCCAATTTGAGGTTTATAATGGAATAATATAGATTTGCCTAAAGATTTCTTACGTGAGCGTCTGAAAGCGTGAGTATCACGCCAGATGCATTTGAGCTGGCAACTGTGAGACAGGGAAGGATTTCTCGAAAATAAGCATGAGATATTTCCCTTCAGGTCACAGTGACACAAATAGCGGTTTGTTAGCTAAATAAAATATTCGTCGAATACATTTCCTGTTGTGTCAGTGCAAAGCTTTTAATGGTGCAAAGGTCTCATCTAAGGGAGCCAATGGCGACATTTCAATAAATGAATATTAGCCCACACGTTTTCCTGACTGTAAGGTAATTCGGGAGCGTCCGATTGGGCTCTTGCATCAGGGCATCGGAGTGTAATATGTGGATTTTTAAAGAAAGTCCCAGACGTCAGTGTTGAGATGAATAATTAACAATTAGTAAAAGTTACCCCATTAAAATCAGGTTACTGGACCAAAACGTTATTATTGCTATCTTTAAGGTTTATCGCCTTAAAAAATACCACCGTGGACCTCTGTAGTAAGCTAGTACCGAGTACCACCGACTGGTGTAGAAAAGGGAAGGGGTGTGTACAGGGCGGGAGAGGGTGCTGTCACAAAGAATACCTATTTTGATCCGATTTTGTTCAGAACACCGTTCAGGCCCCCTAACTTTAATCCCCTCCTAAAAACCGGTTTAGACCTCCGTCTATAGGAATGCGGCTCCGCTGGAGCGACAGCAATCTTCCAGCTGACTCACACAAACAGCGGCCCCTAGTCTGAGTGTGAATACGCCTCCCACACCAGTATCACAACAGTGACAACACCACACCCTTCGCAGTATGACCTACGGCAGTAACATATGTAGGAAATTCCCACATATGTGCACAAATAAATACTGATCGCAATACCCTAACTGGCATACACGGATCTGGGGGGTGGTGGTGGCAAGGGATGACCCTGGCCACCCCACTGGCCACCCCCCCGGCGTATTTGCATTCTGGTTAAATCAGAATGATAAAAAACACTAATTTTATTACGTTACTGTTTCTCTGTGTCCCTGATGATACACTGATAGAGAATGAACTCATAGTACTACTGAGCTAAACATTTGCTCTCAGAACAATGATGCGGAAGTTTGGGAATTTTGTACTTAGTGTAAGGTTGACTGCTAGTGTAATCTTGACTGCATGAAATTGATACATTAAATGTGTATTTGATAATTATACCACTACCTGAATTATAAACAACGTAGAGTTATGTATAAGTACCTTAAATAGGCCTATTCCCTTAAGATGCCTTTTATTCATATTTAGATTTATGTTCCACCACAAAATGACCTCTGGTTCCACCCTGGCCGCCCCACAGAAAATTTTCTGGCTCCGCCAGCGCTGACGGCCATGCATTACAAACGTTTTGATCATTTACGATGCATTGGCTTTCAGTTATTCACCTTTGTTGTAATCAGGAACACTCTTCGCTGATGATTAACAAGACCAGTTACAATTATCCTATTATAAGTACCTTATGTGTTTTATGGCGTCAGTTATTCTTTCTGCATTTTTTTTCTATGACTATATTTAGAAAATTCATAAAGTTAGAAATTCAACAAAAGTAGCGTTAAAATTCCGTCAGTTACATTCCGTAAAATTTATTTAGGCTAATTACCAAATTAGGCCTACTTTTGAGTGCAATAGCATGATGGTTGGCAATCACGTGCACAGATTTTTCGAGGGGCGGCTGCTCAGGTATCCCCCGCCCCACTGCACGTGCTTGATGGTTACTGTTTACAGGTGTTAAAATTACTTCGGTAAAAGGCATGAGAATCCCCCAGGGGAACAGTTCCGGTATATTTTACGGCGTTAGGTTTTGTTTACAGAACACAAACATAAAGCATTTTGTATTTAGTAAATCCTTGTCCCACTCCCCTTACCATGCAACGTTAGCTGCAACTCTGACAGCCACAGGGAGTAAAAAAAAAAAAAAAAAAACCGATACCAATCTGAATCAAGAAAGCGTAACACTTAAACCCATCAAAGAATCACAAAAAGCAGAAATGTGTTAGTGACACGCAGGCGCGTGACGCCGGGACAGTCACTGTCCCAAGCAGACCGGGGCACATTCTTGGTCAGCAAATGACAGAGCCTGCTTTTGTCGGGGAAGAAACAGGTTTAGCAGTACGAAGGATTCCTCAGATGTGCAAAGCAAACAGAATGGCACCGACCCAATCACCTGGCCCGTGACTCAGACCTATGCATATTCATTTTGCTCTTAATTCAAACCAGAGGTGGTGTCGTATAAATAGCGGCAGTCAAATAACAGCTGATCATTTAGTAGACAATCACTGTTCTGCACACAGGTAAGATTCTTTAAATGTCTTCTAATACATTTACAACATAATTAAACATTTTATTCAATGCTTTAACGTTAATGACAAATGCTACATATGATTTACCTTTAAATACGTCGCCTTTTAATTCTCCAAATACAAACAGACGATGGATGTCAATGTATCATGAATATGAATGAATTATTAGCATGGGAAGACAACCGAGTAAAGTTCGTATATTTATACATGGTTTTTGGAAAAGCTTATAAACTCACTCGACTGGTGTTTATGAGGGTGCCCGATGATGCCTATACCCGACCTAAAAACAGCTAAAGCATTCTCGCAGCTTTTTTTTCGTTGTCATTGTTGCGTGATTGATTGATTGATTGACTTGGATTATTTTTAGCATTGTTGGGATTTCCAGGACTCTGAGATCGGCGTAATTTCCTCATTCCGGCGTATTGTTGTGTATCCAATATGCCCGATCGGGGCCTTTTACATGATCAATCTTACCTGGACTTCGCATCTGCTACACGCAGTTTCTGGCCTTCTGCTATCCGTGCGACGCTTCTTTACTGAAACGTGACCCAGCGAAGTGTCCAAAACGAAAGATAAAAAAGCGAATTTTTGATTCTTTTTAAAAGGAATGGTTGACTGATGTGAGGTCCCTTTAAACCAAGTTTGCTGAGGGTTTATCAAGTCTCCATTGGTACCGTGGGCGGTATTGGTTCATCGATCATCACTATTTCTGCAGGAATTTTTCACTTCTTGATTTAAACGTGTTAAAACGACCCATTTGGCTTCAGAAGGAATTTACAGGTCTACAGCTACAAATCTAAAACCATGTCTAGACACACCTCCAGTAGGTGATCATGCTGCTCTTTCTGAATGACTGCAAGAAACTGCTGAGGAATTACAGGAAGTGTCACATATGACAGAGGGATGAAAAAAATGCCACTGACTGACATTCCAGGCCCACCTACATGCATAAAGACATCACTGATATATGCATTTATTACCATTTTGTGTTTATCTTGGAATTTGATGACTTAAATTGGATTCCAAAGTGCTTTTTCGTGCTTTCTGCATGATCGAGCAGAAAGTTTTAACATTATGGGTTTATTTTTGAACTGTAAAGACTTTAGGGCAGGAAGCTAAAGCATGAGGGTTTATCCACTGGATGCTGTGAGGTTCTACTATATGGATGGTGCACAGAGGGCGGGAGAGATTTCCATGGAGTGGTTTGTAGAAGAATTTATTGATTAAGTAATAATGAGGAAACCACAATGTTGACTAAGCATAGTCCATGAGGATCTTTGAGAGGGACAGTTTGAGTAAATGTTTTTCATACAATACGATAAGAAAAAGGGTAACATACTGTACCTTTGCCGGTTGCTTTGCTTTCTTTTTTTTTTTGGTGGGAGGAGGAATTTGACCTAAGAAAATATGTTTTATTGGAGTAAGGAAGAGAAATATCAATAGTCGGTGCGGACTTCCGGAATTAAGGAGCTTTGCCTTAAACTGTTAATTGTCAGCCAGGAAAATAGCTTCATTTTGGGGTTTTTTTTTAACAGCATTTCTGCGTTGCCTCTTACAACAAAGCAAAAAGGATTCAGCAGGAAATGCATTAATGAGATGTAACTGGAGAACTGAGGCTGCAGAACTCAGAATAGGATTATAGTGCGTCATGCCAGTGGAAGCTTGGTTTTAACCAACGGGAACCGGTCAAGCGGCACATTTTTGAGTGTATCTTGAGTTCTTGGTGAGTAACGTCCAGAGCTCTAGGTTACAGGAGCCTCACCTTTTTCTATCATTACTAGGCGGTTCCTGCATGTGTGGCACAGGCATGCAAGTCCTCTACATCACCCGTTCATGGGTTTCATTTACTTATTTTGCCCGTGAACAGGGAAACGAGTGCCCAGACTGAGGCTAGATTTGCAAATGGAGTGATTACTAATCTTAATGAAAAGTCAAAACTCACTCTGAAAATCCTAGTTGTCAGCAAATTTTTCTTCAAAGGAATGTCCTCTGTTTTTGGCTGAAATGACCTGTCAGATCTGCCAAAAAAAGCTGATAAACAGAGTTTCCATTCCTTTCTCCATACTCTCTCTCCTCGGTGTGTCCTACTTGTTGAACTCGTAGTGTGTTTGCAGTCTTGCTGATTGTGATCTGGTTTACACCCAGTACTGTCACATCCATCTCTCAGGGTGGGGGGCGACTCACGTACATCTGTCACTGGTTGTGTGACAGAATACTGCTTGTTCCTACATGGTGTCACTTTTCCGTAAGCTGTATGACAGTGTGTGGAGTATTGACGGGGCTGAAGCGTCGGGTTGTAAAATTCTATCCGGGATTGATTTGGATTATAGGTGTGTAATATAACAAATGTTCCAGAAGGGGGTGCCAATTTGACCTTGGACCCCCAGGGGCTGTGTGTGTGTGTGTGTGTGTGTGTGTTTCTCATTACTTGTTTCTGGGTCCTCTCCATCTTTTCCACTTCATGCACCATTTTCTATAAGTTACGTAATGATGGATTGCCACACCTTTCGAGTGCCTTGGGGCAACTGAGTTGTGAAAGGTGCTATTTAAAAATAAATTTGAATTGAACTTCTGAAGAACATTAGCCAGTGACTGGTGCTCTTTTTCTAGATTCTGCTACGGGCCGCCTGAGATGCACGCCTCACTTGATGCAGAGACTGATGTGTGTCAAAGTTTGTCCATGTTTAGAGTGGAGTGTGGCATCGATGTCCGTCCCAGTCAGGAAGCAGATCTCACCTATTTTATTTAACTGCATCCTGTTGTCACAATCTGTCTCCTGATGCTTGACTGTCCTCCATGTTCTCTCTCTTTCTTTCCTCCCCCCCCAGAAATCCTTTAGCTGAAGAAGATGAGTGCGACGGCGAATGGGGACCCTGGGACTATACCCCCACCCTACATCATCCCAGGCAAGGCTTACCTGGTCCTCTGTGATCATGTTGTTCTTTAACTGCCATACACACAGTTATGGGATCAGATCCAGTTAGTAGCTGAGGGCTTTAACGTTGGGGCTGAACCCAGGTGCAGGTTAACTTATCTCAAGACCTTAGTCTGACATCAGGACAGACACTCGGGTAGCCGTTCCATTCTTCCTGAGGCGGCTGAGGCTGTAGGAGATGCCCTAAACACACCTGTTGATCCTGCAACGCTGAGCTTAACACCGTTTGTCAGTCCTCATCACTTTATGGGGGCTTTTCGCTTCGAGGTGTAAATTCATCAATTTGCACAGACACTACAACAGTCAGAGCTTAATAGATCTCCTCCAATGTATTTGGATGAAATGATGCATTTGGAAAAGATATTAACACCCTGCAAAAAAACTAATGCTTTTCTCGCTGATCTTTTCTCCGCACCTGCAGTGGATGAGAAGGATGATGTTAAGGTCTATCATCCGCACACGCCATTTTCCCCCCCAGAGAGCACCCCGTATCGCAACGGTGAGTATCTTGCCTTAAAATTGATCTGGAGTCCCCCCCCCCCCCACCACCACTACTTTAATTTTAACTAAGATTGGTAGTGAAGGTTTTAAGGTCTGCCTGCTTTTGTGCAGTTAAGTACTTTTCACAGCTACTGTGTCGCATCTTTTTTTTTTTTTCTCAGTCCTACCCGAATCCAAGAACAAGTTTGTAAGTTATGAAACTGAGCTGTCCCGTTCCCCTGGAATGACGACATGCATAAACTGTCAGCAGCAGGTCATGACTGAAGTTACCTACAAAGTCGGAGTGTATGCATGGCTGATGTGCCTGCTCTTTATTCTCTGTGGGTAAGGCTGCCGCTTCTGTGCCTGTATTCACTGAAAATGCCTCATAAATTGTATCACTTTAGCATGTGGTATAATCCTAACTAATCTGTACCTTAGAATCCATGGTGGGCGTTGTTGTGCTGTTGGTCACTGATGACACTTCTGATTAACGACGTCTGATTGGGTTGTATTCGGTGACTGAGCAGTCTGTGATTGGGCACCCTGTTCACTTGCAGGCTGGTGATTGGATGCTGCCTACTCCCCTTCTGCATGAAATTCTTCAAGGATGTCTATCACTCCTGCCCCAAGTGCCACCAGATCATAAGTGTGCAAAAGAAAAAATGTTGCTAACACTGGGATCTCCTCAACAGCCGGGGCAAACCTCACACAACCTTCATAGTTAAGCTTTCAGTAGCCTTGCATGTACCAGAAACTCGCTCAGTCTTCAGCTGAACTACGGCCAAGTGAGAGAATGATTAATCAGAAGTAATTTTTATGCACAAAGGCATCAAGGCAGACATCCTAGAAATGTCTAGGATATCCCAAGATGTATGAATATTTTGTAAATAATCACATCTTATGGTGTTTGAAGGACTTTTAAATGCAACAATTCAATAAAGCCAATTAATTTTCCAAGTAATTACGTGTTTTGCCGTCTGTATGCACTCAGTTCGACTTGAACCCGTGCTGATAGCAGCTCGGAACATTTTTCCCATAATTCAAGGGCTGTTTGGTAGCAAACTTGCCACCCATAAGGCAAAGTGCGTTGACTTAAGGAGGCTTGGGCCTGAGCACAGGAGACGACCAGCTAGGTGGTCCAGCCAATGGCAGTGGAGGGAGGCTGCCCAGTGAGCCCAGATACCAGGTTCATGTCTTTAATCGAGTATAAGTGATAAATATACCCCTGGGGCTAGCAGAACCCCCCCCCCCCCAACTTCATAAGCATTTTTGTTCAAAGTTGACTAATGCACAGCATTTTATAGAAAATTTTATTCAACATACATTTTCCAGCAAAAAGGCAATATACAGGAATAGTTGTCGTACACTGCTGCTACAGGGAGGAATTAGACTGGAGAAAAGATATGATCTGAAGGTCATCTTTGTACTGCACTTTAACTAGACACTGTTGCCATTAGTTAATAAACAAAAAAAATCAGGAAAAAAAAACTACACACAAGGAATATGAACATCTGAACTGCGTTGTAACCAACAAAATTTGTGTTTAATTTTACATGTCCATTCTTTAAATATACAATTTGAATTTCTTTACAAAGCCAACTACACCCTAGGGAGCACATCTCCTGTGCTTGGAAAGGGCTGGATTTCCATTTATAATGCTGGTTTCACTATATCCTAAACCAGTGTTTCCTAACCTGGTCCTTGGGAGACCCAGAGACAGTCCCTGTTTTTGCCCCCCTTAGCTGGGAGTTAGCAAAAATGTACTCTCCTGCTAGGCCACTCAGAGGGAGCAAAAACGTGAAGTGGCTATGGGTCTGCACAGAGAGGATTGGGAAACACTGTCCTAAACCCATTACCACGAAGGGTGTGCCGTTTGTTGCCAATGTACACTACAGTAAAAACCCCTTGAGCCGATCAGAAGCCCGAACGGCGTCACCAAACCCACAGCAAAAGGACAGGGGCCGACAAGGCGGGAACAAAATGGCGAGGAGAGTTCTGGAAACTGAAACAAGCGGGGGGGGAGGATCAAAGATTACATTTAACAGTGCTGAAAAATGTATCTTTGCGATTTAAGTGCCAACGTGCAAGATGAAGTACAGACGCTTAGATTTTTTTTTTGTTTTTTTTTAATGGATGCTGTGGTATTTTTTTATTATACAAGATTTGAAGACAAAACTGAATTCCTCCAACCAAACTAAGTGAGAGAATTGTGTAAACATGAAGTGAACTAGTTGCACTAAGGGACCAGGAAAATATGACAACCACGTTAGGCAACTAGCAAAGCCCAAGCCAGCTGCGGTTCTTGCGACCAGGTCACTGACGCCTTCCTGCAAAAATGGCCCCTCCCTCCATCTATCTCTCTGCTCCGCCCCCCCAGGCAGCAGCTTTTTTTAAAAAAACCCAAAAAAAAAAACAAAAACCCTAAGTTCATACAGTCCTCTCGTGTTAAAATCCAATGAATTCTTCCAGACAAAAATAGGCAGTCAATAGTTACATAGAAGCCAAATCGAACAGCCTCAAAAAAGAACCCAAAAAAAGGGGAAAAGGAGCAGCGATCCGTTTTGCTGAAGACTTCATAAACGGTGCGTGTGTGTACCCAAACGCCCAAACTCTGCGGCTGTTAAAAGTGATGCACACAAAGGGTTTGGTTAAAGTCTTTAGTACAGCGGGTTGGGGTGGGGGCGTCAGTTGTGTATCTTGATTGCTTTTTCCAGGTAAGTGTAGCGGCCTCTCTTCGGGGCTTTGTTAAAATGGTCAAGCCCTAACCAAGGCCTGGGGTGGGACATGTTCCCTGGGGAGGGGGGAATGAATGGTTGAGAGGTTTCTCAATGAACAGGGATACACGAGACGAGGCGCATTCCCCAAGTTACGCTTTTCAGCATTTCAAAAATCTACAATTCCCACGTACTCTGGCGTTATCGTCTGCGTACCACATTGACTTGGGTTCCTTTAAAGCAGTGTTTCTCAAACTGGGAGCCCCAGACAGGTACATTTTATGCTGCCTCCACACATCCCTACTGGGAGCAAAAATGTGGAGGCTCTAGGCTCCCTGAATACTGGACTGAGAAAACCTACTTTAAAAGAATTTCAGATGAGACACTTCAATGACAATATAAAAATAATTTACATACACAGTTAAAGTTTTAAGTTACCTGGCTGTGGCTCAAAATCTTTAAGATTTACTTCGTATTCGTCTTCATTGATGTACTGATGTCGTCCCATCATGACGATCGCAAACTTGAACTATAAATCATTAAAAAAAAAAATAGACATTAGCCCTAAGGGGATGCCAAACAGTACAGTATCAGAGTACTGCATAGTTAATAAGGAATCCCCAATGACATCATCCACACCTCCTTATTTACTGACAAGACTGGCAAGTAGTTAGAAACCGGAAACGCTCACGAGCCTGACCTTTTCAAACTCCTTTTCCTGGATGTCCAGCATGGTCTGAATTCTTCTCATGACCTCTCTGAACGGTTCGCCCTGCGAGGAGACACACAAATTCACGGATGTCAGGGTGGAAAGCAAACCTGGTGTTACATGTGAGCGTGCTCTGTGACGTCCCGAGACGCACCTGGCGAATCTTCAGCAGGAACGGAATCCCGAATGTCCCGAAGACTTCCTTGTGAAAATGTGCAACAGGAATCAGCATCTCTTTCTCCTTGTCGAGGTTCACCTGGTCCAGAGAGATTTCCTGGCCGAGAGGAAGAGGGCCGTCACAAACGTACAGAAAACTACAGGCACGCTTTACAAACCTGAAACTGGCAGCCAGATCTGTCTGCCGAGAGGCTGGACGGCACAAACCTCTATTCTGAACGTCCGGCTCGCTGCGGGGGATAAGCACTCCAGTAATTCATCCTCTTGGTGAACTCCAATTATTTTGTAGCTTACGATTTCTAGCAGCCTGTGGAGGCAGAGTGAGATGTGAACCGACAACCTTCTGGTCACAGGCACAGCACCCTATAACCCGCCAAGCCACATACCACCCCAACCAGATTCCTAGTGGAATGGTCAGAACCGCACATAGCTACATGTTGTAGGAACGGGGGCAGTCTGAACAAGTGCGAGATTCACCGAATGTAGCGTACCTCAGTTTTTCAGAACCCTTTTCAGATAGTTCCACCGCCTTCTTGCACTCCTCCAGGAGGTCACGCACACAACCATGCTTGTCAGGGTATAGTGTTATTTCCTGTACAGCAGAAAACACCAATTCCATCGGCAGCTCTTGGGTGACAGATACATCTATCAGCTTGTGCTACTGTATGTGTGTTTTTACCTCTTCCCGGAACTGACTGTTCAGCCATATGGACTTGAAGCTCCTCCTGTTCTCAAAATCTGTGATCTTCATCTTCAGCTGAGGGCAGAAACGCTGGGGTGAACCTACTAGCTAGCAGAGAACCTGCCAGGTTAATCCTTGAGGGAGTGCAGTACACCGTGGTGATGGCAGGGGGCGCTGCTGCTCACCTGCTGATAGTACAGCTTTTTGGGCTGCCTGGGTTTGAAGAACTGCAGCAAGTCTCGCAGGGTGCCTTCATAGTTGTGTCTGAGGGGGTTGCCTGGTCCGTCGCGGTATCTGCGCCACACAGAAAGGAAGAGACTCATATGGGCACTTAATGTGGCTAAAGGGGGTGAACGTTACCAGTTCAAATGCTAGCGGGCCCTTTAAAAACAGTAGTGGCGATCGTTAATTTGATCACGTAGAGCTGGGGCATTGAGCCTTATTGGCTGGGCCTGCACTTTTGCTCAAAATAAAAAAAAATACAAAAGCCTGCTGACTGCATGTCAAACAGAGAGAGATAGCGCCCGTTTCTGTCGTTCCTGAAGGGCACGTACCCTTGGGACTTGAAAAACTGCAGGAGCATGGGGTCGGTGTTTAGTCTCTGAGCAACAGTCTTCGCCACCTGCAGGATGAGATCGGTATTGCAGTTTAAGCCATGAAAAATCTTAACTGCTGAACAGTTTACAAATCGTCCTGCAGTAAACGTTTTGGCCATTATCGTATATTAAGTGTGAATACATATAGTCTGGAATTTCAGAAGCTTTTGCTACTGGAAACCAGCTGTGAAAAACCATACCTGGAAGTAGTTCATCCTGTTTGAAAGCGTTACGACGAAGCCTGGATCGTTGTGAATGGTTTTGTCACAGAAGATGACATCGACGCGATGGTACAAGTCTCTGAAGTAGTCTTTTGCAGTCAGCAGATCGCCTGCATCATTCTCGGGGTCATCCCTGGAAAGAGGAGCACGGGCAGCGTGACAGGCGGCCGATCAACGGAGCACGACCACAGGGAGCCAGAACAGCACTCACTTCTGAAACACTATTATATCCCCATCCATGAGCTCATCCAGAGCCTTGTCCAGGGAGACGTCGTAGTCCTGAATCCGCTCCGTTAGATTCGGTTTAACTTCCTGGAAAAGCGGAGCGACGCAAGAAGCTTTAGGCATGAAAAGTGCAGCCTGGCTGTGTTAGAGAAAACTGGCTGTTCTGTTTCTACCTGGCTTAGACAGCAGTGCGAATCAAAAGAAAACTTTACAACTAACAAGCCAATCAGTGCACAGGAAAGAAGACCTGAGCCATGAAGCCCCGCCCACAGCATACCTCATAGAGGATAAGGTTAGTTCCTTGCTGAAATCCTGCTCTTTCGCACATGACTTGCAGCAAGTCTCCTGATTGTTGGAGAAAAAAATGGGACTTTAATGCCTTCCATCAATACAGATTTGTCTTTATTTGACCCCTCCCCTACTCATTTACTTACGTATTTTACAAGATATAGGTGTGTAGATATGTCCACAATAATTTAAGCTCTTTGTTTTTGGATCATACATCTTCAAGAACAACATCACGTCATCTGTGGGGGAACAAAGAACCCAAGTCAGTGCATATATGACGGACGGACAGATACAGGCTGTCATCTGCAGGCCCGGAGGCTCTGTGTGCGGACGGGATGGACACTAACGGTCTTTGTCGAACTTGGGCAACGTCGCACCACTGGCGGCCATTTCTGGGTCCACGGTCTCCAGAAATATTGTCCACGGGTTCTCGTTGTCGCTCAAGTCAATCATCTGGTGCAGGAAGGGCCACAAATGAGCTCAGTTAAAGTCATCAGCGCTTGAAAACAACCACCAACACCCAGACAAGCAAGCAGCAAGGTCCACAGCCTTTACAAACTGTACACAGATACTCATACTTCAGGTATTCCTAACAATGTGGGGACTCCCCATTCATCTCCATAGGCATAACCCTAACTATGACATCCTTAAGCCCTAACCCAGCCGTAATCTTAACCATAAGTAACCAAACAAAATGCAAGTCTTTAACCATTCTAGTTTTTTGCTTGAATTCACAGATTTTTATAAAAATTACATTTATATGTCCCCACAAGCTAAAATGTAGCAGATTTTACCACATTGTGGGGACCAAATACAAACCCGCACATGCACACTTACAGACTTGCTGCAATCGGCTTCGTAATCCAACATGGCTGGTCTCTTGGTGCCGTTGCTCCTGGCCTGCATGGGCCAGAGCCGGATTTGGTCCTGCGGGAAACCCTGCGATACAGCAACACAAGCCTAGCTGTAGGTTCTCCATCTCCCCCAGGCCCCAGTAATCCCACTGCAAGGACAGATGGACGCGCCGAGTCGGCAGGAGGGGAGCTCACCATGTTCTGTGAGAGGTTCTGGACGAACTCTGCCAGCGTGGAGTTCTTTAGGACCTTGAACACTGTGTACTTCACCTTCTCCTCGTCATACATGTCGTTGCCCTGGTGGCCACAGAACTGATCCTCGGTGACAATCTGAAATGGCATGGGCCTCGGTTTAGGGTGATGCACCTTCCCCAGTCGCCGCGGGGCGCACCCGGAACCAGGACCCCACACGCTCACCTGGACCTGCATGTAGAGGTGGGCCTCTTGACGCTCCTTTCGCTTCTGGGCCTCCACCCTCTTCTCTTCCTGCAGCCTCTCCACCAGCTGCTGTGGGATGTCCATGTCGGTGACTGGCTGTAGCACCTCGCCTGCGTGGGGGACATGGCTGGTCAGTGTCCTCTAATGGCCACCCATCCTCATGACGCCCCCCAGGCGGCTGCTTACTGAGCTTGGACTCCCGGATGTACACTAGCATGTAAGCGTTGGTACAGTGGCGCACCGACAGGTCGTCGTCATGCCCGCCGTAGTTGTGTTCGATCGCCTCCTCCTTCGTACATCTGGACACGACGTCGTCGTCGAACTTGCACCACTGTGGAATCAGATAAGAGGAGACCTTCAGACTCATACAAACAGCTTCTAGGGCTGAGTACCAAAATTCGGTATTTTAGTGGTACCAACAAAAAGGCTCCGATCCTACCGAGGATAGAAATTCTTTCGGTGCCAAATTCTGATACCCAAACAATAAATCTTAGTGTCTGTGAGCTAATAAGCATGCAGTGTATCTGTGAGCTAATAAGCATGCAGCATACTTGTGTAGAGATCTAAAGTCAGTGGTGATTGGCTGTCTAACGTAACGTTACACAAACATCACGGAGGCCTGAAGGAAAAACAGACTCTTGGCTCGCGTGTCGTCTTGATTTTATTTGTCACATAGAAAACGCAGAAGGAGTCAAAGTATGGCTCCACAGGGTTCCAGACTGTGACCATTTATAGTCGCATCTTGCAAATGTTTTTGAAGACAGTGCGACCAAATGTTTTAACTGGGCAGACCACTGTGACTTGCAAATTCGCCCTTATTTAAGCCCAAGTATGCCCCAGATATAGGGCCTGACCATAATGTCATATACAGAAACACCCGGAGAGAGCGAGAATCGGTGTGTGTGTGAGCAACATCATCGGAACTCTCTCTCCGACTCAGTTCCTCTGAGGCACTGTGGTGGAGGCACTTACAGCGATTACTTGCTGATTACTTGCTGATTGCTTGACCACAAGCACTAGCGCTACCATGGAAGTTATGCGGAAGTGCAGGAAAAGAGACGGAGCAGATGGAATTATCGTTGTACCTCAATAAGACTGAATACTTTTTGCCTGCCTCTTCATATATCACCGGGGCCGGCGGTGAAACTTGCCAGCGCTTATTAGCAGGATAACGCTACACTGTCTTTTTTATTCTGTGGAAAATTAAAGATCGATCTGCTGGCCAGATTTAGGAATGAATTATAAACGTTGGGTTGTATTAATAAAATAGAAATAAAAGTCTGTGTCCTGCAATCAATCCCCCCAGTAACTAACCAATAACTAAGGAAACGACTTTTTCAAATAAAGGATTTGTGCTGTAATGTATTTTTGTTGTTGTTGAAATTGGTTTTAAAACATACGGGTATCGAAAAAAAGTATCGTTCTGGAGCAAGTATCGAAATCAAGGTATCGTTCTGGTACTGGTATCGAAAAATTCTGAGCGATGACCAGCCCTACCAGCTCCCAACAACTAATCCTGGTCAGAGTCGGGGGAGGGGCCTGGGGTATATCCCAGCAGCACAAGGCAGGAGGACAGGGCACATGCGGGGGGGGGGCGCACAACTAAAACGAATACATAGATTAAAAACTAAACAGATACACAAGTTTAAAATAAAAACACAAAAACTAAATACTTAGAATGAAACTTCAAATTAAAATTAAATTAAAACAAACTATAAACACTGGTGCAAGGACATACGCAGGCATATGCCGTTCAAACATTTTATTTTAGTTTGCAGCCAGCTGGGAGTCTTAATAATCCCATAGCAAGAAATCATATAAATACTGGTATTTGCAGACTTACTTTCAATCCACAAGCTACGTTTGCTTCAGTCTGAACAGAGAGGATATAAAATGTTTGTATACAATTGACTTCTGCTACTTTTCCTCTGGCCAATGAACAATTGAGGCTTAGTCTGCATCACTGAACAGACTATACGTGTAGTTCCAATTTAAGGGGTGTGTGGATGCCCAAACTCAGTCTGCGGGCCTGACCTCGGTGATGAGAATTACACCACCATCACCGTGCAAGTGGCGGCAAGTACCCAGTAAGCATGAACCAGCCTCCGGCGACTAAAGCACGGCCCCTTCCACGCTCACCTTGCCGTCTCCTTTGGGATTGAGGTAGACGACGTAGTGGCCGCCGTGGTTATCCCCGCTGTGCACCAGGACGGCGTGCAAGATGTAGTTCGCCGGATCTTTGACATCCGGCTTCTGCAGGAACTCGTCCAGGGGCAGCTGCTCGGGAAACTCGAACCTGAGGGGGGGAGAATGGATGACATTCGGGGGGGGGGGGGGGGCGAGGGCGCCCCCCAGGGGGCA
>JAODJU010000045.1:12071540-12096824 GCA_026776725.1 Gnathonemus echidnorhynchus | reverse complement strand
GCTGGGGGGGGGGGGGGGGGGGGGGGGGGGGCGAGGGCGCCTCCCAGAGGGCAGCAGTGAACGGCCATTCACGTTACCTGTCATTTATCTTGATGTTTTGGTCTGTCTGAGGGTCGTACATGAACCTCATCAGCTGCAGGTGCAGAATCGGGGGGAATGTCAGGAACTTCACCCCCTTCTCAGCTTCCTGTGAAACAGCCAGAGAACAGGGGTCATTGGCCCGGCCAGCAGGGTGAAAGGGGCCCTGGGCGGAGCTCCAGCTTCCCTGCCGAGGCCGCGACCCCCACCTGCAGACCGTGCTCCCCCGCGTCGTACTTGTTGTCCCCATCCAGCTGCTCCACGGCCACATAATCCTTGAAGGACTCAAAAACTGCGGAGAGAGAAGCAGCATGAGATCTCCCTGACGATGATGCACACGGCAGCCTTTGTAACGCCCCCCCGGCGTAACAGACCACAGATCTCTCGTTCATTCAATCCACTGCGCCGTTACTATGGAATTCCGAGACATTTTGTGCCCCATCCCTGTACATTATTTTGTGAAGTTAAGTGTGTAAACGTCTTTCACCATCTAAAATGTGTTTCAGGCTACTATAAACCAGCAATTTCCTTCAGCATTAATAAAATATATGTTTATCTGTCAGACATGGCACAGGCCAGAAAACCACTGGCAAGAAAGGGAAAGATCCCAACCCGAGGCACGGTTACCTCTAGAGATGCACCGATCCGATATTCGGATTGGTACCGGAGCCGATCCAGACCTATTTGACGGATCGGGTATTGGCCATCGGCCATACATGAACGATCCACGTCTGATACTTATTTACTTTTTGGCAGTGTCTAAGAAAATAGCTCCTATTTCGTTTTTTTTTGTGGCATTCAAGCTGAAGGCGTCGCAGTCAATTTGCCGCTAACTAGCAGCACAGTGATTTGCAATCTTTGTAAAACAAAGTTTTGAGAAGTGGGAGTAACGTTTAGTGGAAAATCCCGCTAAAAGTGCACGCAATTGTGCGAGATGAGAGCAATATGAAAAAAGCAATGGACGATTTAGCAGCCACTAGCTCGGGCTGTTTTGCACACGCGCTACAGCTTGTGATACGGGAGGGGCTGCTATCGCTATGAAGTGTAAGTGACGCTGTCGCCGGTGGGAGAAGCACTGTGGTGCATTTTAACCATTCAGCTCTTGCGTATCCTCGCTTGGAAGATATTCAAACTGAACTGTAGAACGACTCAAAAAATGCTTAAAATGAGACGCAACAGTACGTTATGCATTTTTCTAGTAGCCTAATTAAAGATTTTCTGGCATACTTTTTTCATCTGTATTTGCTAGTTTAAAAATACTAATCATATAATATCCATACATTATTGAAATAAAGTAAAAAAAGAGCTCTTGCATTGGAATCGGATCGGAACTGAAAAAATGTGGATCGGCCCATCCCTGACAGCTTCGTATACGCATGAAATAGTAGCTATTCCTGTAAACCCGGCACGTGTCTATAAGAAATAATCTGCAAAAAGAACCCAGAGTCTTCAGTTTTGTCCTCAAATTATATTTATGTATTTCTGCATATGGACTGGGGCGAAGCAAATGTTTTGAAAACTGCTCCCAGTCTTCAAAAACAACCAGTGCTGCAATTCAGATGTTGCCGCTGCAAGCAGAAGGAACTGGTTCATCAGGAATGACTGACAGCCCAGGGTTTCTGCGTGGGGAGGGACACGCGGCCCGGGCAGAACCATTCAGCGTGATAGATGTGGGACGTATTCAGCAGGCACTCACTGTTCTTCTTTCCTTTAATGCCCAGTTGGATGTCGTAGTAATCCTCTATTCGTTCAGATCTGTAGTCCACATGCTTACACTGGATATAGGACTAGAATGGGGGAAATTGAAGGGAAAAAAAACGTTCACAACCCAGGAAACAAGGCGTAAGAAATTGTGGGACACATAAATAAAGATGTTAACTGACCACCATCTTCCCCCGGAAGAGCTTTGGGATGGTGCCTTCCACACAGGTGCCTTTCATCTTGTTCTCCACATTGTCGAGGAGCTGGAGATCAGACGCATGGGACGGATAGCGGTGAATCGGCATGAATTAACAAGGGACCCATTTCCAGATAGTGACGAACTTAAAATTAGTGAACGGTAGGTTCTGGGGGGGATGCCGTACTCACCACCCTGCATAGCTCCTGCACATCGTGCTGCATAAAGCTGTCCAGCGTTTCCCACCTGCCAAGGTAAACGGGGGGGGGGGGGGGGGGGGTTTCAGAACCAGAGAGGCACTTGTACTGTATGCGTGTTACTTTTAAGTGCAACCGAAATCCTTTCCATGGGAATAAGGATATAAAGACACAGACAGGAAACTGGAGCACAGATAAAAGATTCATTCCCATTAGGAAGCCGAAACCGTAATTATCCAACTCTTATGGTCGTATATGCGATTGATCTGGAATCACATGCAATCTGATCAATGCAAATTAACAAAATTAGTCTCCATCTTAATGGGGGGTTTCTAGATTACTCATTCTGAAGATGTCGAATGTACAGCTTTAACATGATGCACCCAGCATATGTGATTCTGCAGTTATGTCAGATTGATTCAGTGTATCGGGTTTTATGGCGAGTTGAGGGGCCGGCGCGGCCGGCGCCCGCCGTGGTCCTCTCACCCGAACGACTTGGTCAGCTTCTTCGTGCCCACCGGCTTGTCGCTGTGCTGCAGCTCGTAGAAAACCCTCTGCAGCGCCAGCGGGACGCTCTTCGATGAGTCGTCCCCCTCAGTGGGCATCATGTACACGGCCTGGCGGCAAAAGCGGCCCTCGGTTAGGTGCCGTTTGATCACGATGCCAGCAAAGTAAGGCCATGACGGAGACTCACCCGCCGCAGCTGGTTGGTGAAGAAGAGCGTCTGCAGTAAGCTGTTCATGTAACACGTGGCCCCTTGGTTCTTTAAGCCAACGTAGCCTGTGTGTTTCTTCGAATCCCACCTGTGATTGGGCGATATAGGGCAGCAGTCAGCCTATAGCAGGGCTCTTCGAATCAGGCCATAGATTCCAAATCCAGGCCACGTTTTCAGTTCTCCCAGGTGGTTAGTTTAATTACTACTGATTCTGACTGGCCACAGGCTTCACACCTGGCTCACAGGTGAAGGCTGGAAAAAATCAGCAGTGCCTGGCCCTTTAAGACTGTGACTTGAATAGCCCTGACCTATAGAGATACTCCAAAAGCAGCTATTCCTCGCTATGGTCCCGCCCCAACTGGCAGGGTGTGATTATATAAAGAAGTATTTTAAATCAATGATGATAGCACAGGTGTAATACATCTTCAGGTGCTCCACCAGGAGAGGACGAAGGGTGTGAACTTACGCCACTCCATGCGGGGCATCAGCCTGAACGTAGACCTCGAAGGTCACCTTGTCGTCTTCGATGAAGCCCCTCTCCGGATCTGTGACATCCTGAATTCGGTGGAGAAAACGTTCAGTTTCATCACACGGACCCAAATGACTCCTTCGCTCCTCAGCATCAAGGCGATCTGATCCAATTTCATCGCGACGACGGGTTTATTTATTTATTTTTAAAAACGGAACCAATTAAGGTCAAGTATCTTTCTCAGGAGTATGAGAAATCTGCAGGCCGCGAGGGGCTCAGACTGGCAGCCATTTGGGTCACGCGTCTGTGATTGGTGGGCCGATTTTAAAGACACGGACTCCCAGTCAGGCTGAAAATGCTGCGCACTAGCGGGTGACGCAGCCAGACTAAGGTAAACCTCGAGCAGACTGACAGCATCCATTTCATCCTGAAGTGCCCGTGACACAGCAACCGGAACGATAGAATAAAACAGCTGACGGCTATTGGTGCAGCATCATAAGGGACCCACCAGTCAACGACATAAAAGCTATGACCTGATAAAAACTACACACGCTATGACTGTGCTGCACAGCTGCTGGAAAACAGTCGTTCCGCATAAACCGGAGTGACATAATGGACTCACGCTCCATGACATGAAGTTGGAGAAACCCCAGTCGTTCTCCTTGTGGAAGAAGAGGTGGCTGATCCTCCGGCTGAAAGACTTCTCGTCGTCTTTATAATTGATTATTTTCAGCATGGCCTGGGCGTGGCAGGACCAGGACCTGTGAGGGATCGCAGAACCGCTCAGATCAGCAGGGAAACATCCAATGGTCATTACTGCTAGTAATCGGATACCGATAACAGATATATTTTTGTCTATTACTGACGTCGACAACCGGCTAAACCCTGAGCTCCACAAATCCACAGCAAAAACCAACCTCAATGATGTTACTACTTAAGATCCTATGAATGTGTGTAGCACCCATATAACGTCACATAGCGTGGGCAGTGAGACCTCAGGGAAGCAATGCTGACTTGGGAGACTATAGTGAGAGTCTACTTGGCGAATGAGCCATAAAAATCCCCTCACCCTCCACTAGGAAATTGTACGGACGATCGCCCATTTATCTTCATTATTTTAGGAGTTATGTTTTTACCTCTGGTGCTGCTAACTTTGATTATGGATTAGTTTAAATATATCGGCCAAGACTGACAACCCTGATCTATGTCAATGTCTTAATTTTCGCCCTATATATCATGCATCTCTACCAGACTCAACACAGCTGAAGTTCTCTAAAACAGGCTGTCATGTGTCCAAAGAGACCACTTCACAAAGTTACCACCAATTAATGCTTCCTTGGGATGATTCATATTAATTAGCTCTAAAAAGAAACCAGGATGCAGAGCAATTCAAACAGAAGCCTTTCAGAGTGCAGCTAACTGGCAGTCAGACCGGTTCCGCTCCGTCACGCGGGCCCCAGTGCCCCGGACGCTCCTCTTACGTGGAGTCCGACTCGGCGTTGCACTGCAGGAAGAAGCCGACGCTCTTCTGGTGGGGCCGGTCGGGATAAAAGCGAGGCATCACCATGATCTTCCAGGGCAGGTTTCTCACGAAGCAGGAGGGGCTGAGCACGGACTCGCTGAGCCGGCTGAAGCGCTCCACCACGAAGCGGAAGGTGGCCTCGGACCTCCAGCTGGTGTCTGCGGCGGCCGGGGGACAGAACAGCCAGCGGGTGCTTAATACATCATCAAAGCTCGATTTCAAGTTCTGAAGCGCCTATGTTTTCTTTAATGCACAGATCAGACAAATGGGATTTGCAAAAGTACCTTAAATGCGTAGTTAACTAAATTTAATGGATGTTTTTTTTTTATATTCTGCCATGCATTATAGAGTTTTTAATCAAACGTAACACAGGTGGCATTCGAAGGAGGAGCTGATCTGGTCTGTCACCACGTCCTGATGTGCCACCGCGGCACCAACAAGCCCCTGTAGCTTCCCTGCCCGCCCCCGGAGACCCGCTGACCCTCACCGTCCTCCATATCCTCCTCTGTGTTGTTGTGGCCGTCAGCCATAGCTACGTTTCCGTTGATGACGGGGTTCGGAGGGATTCTTGGGGGATCATCGGTGTCTCCAGCTGGAAAACGGAACGAAAGGTGGGTAAGCAGGTCTCACGTCCAATCCGCACTCTACCGCTGCTCCTCCGGATGCAAGAATAATAATAATAATAAAAAATTCAATAAAAATCGAAGAACTACATACAGTGAATCTCAAAGCAGGGCCTGCATCCTGCAGACATTACGACAACATGAGAACCAAATTCACAGCTCCGTGATCGAGTGCTTTTTCCTATCTGAAGCAAAAGCAGAAATTCATCTACCAGCCAAAGGATTATGGGAAATAATCGAGCCTGTCAGGATTCAGAGCAAACGTGGTGATTATGTCATCAGTAACCACATTGCTCATTCCCTGCACAAACCCCTAGCTGTATACATTCGTGTATATCCACATACATAGATGCATTCGAACCGATGCGAGGCTTTTGTGTCGGGCTTCTATGTTTAAAGCTTCACTGCCGATATCTGCTTTTAAATCCTTGAAGGAATGTCTGTATCACTTTCAGAAAGATGAGTGACACTGCCCCCCCCCCCCACTTAACCTCAGATAAGATAAAAATGTTTGTTAGCGCGAGTTTGAAAGCATCACGTGACTTTCAACCGCATCATGTGTTATGGGACACACCACGAACCATCAGCATGCAGGAGTAGGGTTTTATCTGGAATAAGAGCATCCGGTCCCTAGTGTTAAGCCTCAATGCTGACGCATCCCGGCCGGGACAGGCTGATCCTGTCAGCCACCAGACAAGCCTGTGAGGTTGCCAGGACTGTCACACAAGTAGTCTTAGCATAAATTTTTGTTGACTGTTTAATTCAAACTACAAATAGGAAGCCTGGGTAACAGAACCCCAGTTTCCCTTGATGAGATCACATTTAAAATTACCAAAGCGGTAAACAAGCCATACAATGTCGGATAAAACCCAGGAATATGGAATTCTGTCCCACATACATTGTAACACAGTAAATTCCTCCTGATGTGTCCGGGTTTTCTCTAACGTTTGTAATTCTAGAAATACGGAGAATAAGGATGCCGCCTCGGGCCTGTTTCCTGACGTGCGTTCGTTCACGGATTACGTGTAGGAAAAACGGCAGGAGCGGACGGTAACTTAAATGGTTCCTTAGATGCGCATTTAAAATTGCGGTGATCAGCGCGGCCTGTCGGTGAGCTCCTGACACCAGGCCCGAAAACCGACGACCGGCCCCAGATAAATAAACCAGCGACGCCTCCGGCTCGCCAGCAGTCAATGACTTTGCATTGAGAGCACTTGCGGTTCGGATTTTTACCCCGATCGCCAAAGGACCCAGATGCAAAAGCAGAGGAAAAAATATCGCCTCCGGGCCGGCAGTCCACTAAGCGACCGCAGAAATAGGTGACGACAGCAGACGGGACGGGGGGATGAAAGAAAATGTGGATGATTAAAAATGGCGAGCCCCACGCGTGGTGTCTTCATACAATGAAGCAGCAAATCACCGCGCGGCGCAGGTCCCACATGCAGGCCTACTCGCACCCCGGCCGAAATCGGACTGGCAGGGCCGGTTTCGTGCTCCGATCCCGGGTCGGGACAAAGCAGCAGTGCATCCCTACCACTTTCCCGTCCCCGCAACGTTAGGGGCAAATGCACGGCATCGCACTGCCCGCGATGTCCCAGTAATCGCGGGTCAAACGCATTGCTAACTTCCACTAGCTGACGGCCCCGTCCCGGCGGTGATCGCGCTCACGCAGGGAGTCTTAACCCTCCTGTCAGTATCCCGATCAAGTAAAACATGCGCAAAGGTCTTTCATTAAAAAAATGGGTTGTTGCAAAATATATCCCACCACCACCTTGGATGGAAATGGCCATTCACCACCACCACCCCCCCCCCCCCCCCCCCCAGTTGGCTAACGTGCTAAGTAGCTATTCTGTGTGTCATTCAATTCAACTAGCACCTCGGAGAAAAAAAAATCACTCTAAATTTATCATTACAGCTAAAAACATTAATAATTAAAATCTGACCGTCGACAGAGGCGGGAAATGGGCGGCTCTTTTTTGCAAACTGCCTTCACCTTCCGAGAGCTAATAAATCGCTAGCTAGCCGCTTAACCAGCATATCTTCAACGCGATAGTTACCCGTTTAACCGGCTAAATAACAGCATTTCCCTGACGTGCCAAGATCCCCCGTGAGAAACACAGCCCATCTGATGGGATACTTCGCTAGTTCACCCCAGTTTTTAATTCGCCGCGCCGTGACCGGCTGGGTCGCAGCTAGCCATCGATGTTTACGGCTAAACATGCGGCCGGACACCCAGCCGCCCTCCACCGTCATTTAATGGTTTTACCGCATCGGTTACCCACTCCAGCAGCCAGTGTCGGGGGAAGGTTAGTGCAGATTACCCGCTATGCTCCCCGGATCGGTAAAACGAGCCGCTAACACACCGGCAATACCAGGAATTAAAAAACTAACCTAATTATACACCCACCAACCCACCTAGTCAATAAGGATAACGTTACCGGCCCAACGGTCTATTAACTCCCACCTAGTCGTGGTTATACTAGTAAGTACTACGAATGGGTTTTAAACGAATTGGCGATTGATAGAGCTGACATCGGGGCGCACTGTTAACGTTAGTATATTGGGGGCGTATTGGTAGTTAACATTGATTGCCGTTTTATAAAATGATAACTACACATAATACACGTCCCCCCTCAGTATATAAAATATCCGGGGCCCCGGGGCAGGACAGCCCGCGGTGCGAAAGCCAACGCCGCTAGACGGCCGCGACGCACCCCCAAAGATAGGATAACCTGAATGCCTGAACCCCCCAGTCCGGCCCAGCACACGGAGCTGGGAACAATGCCCGCCTCGGCCTCCGCTCACCTTCCATTTCCATATCCTCGGGCTCGCTGAGCTGCTGCTCGCCGGTCTTCTGCTGCTGCTGCTGGGTGTGATGGTGATGGTGGTGGTTCATGTCGACGGGTGTTGCGGCGCGGCGCTCGGTTTCCTCTTCTATCCCCTCGGCCTTCTCCGACGTCGCTTCTGGGGTCGGCTGGGTTCGGGGCGGCTGGTGGGGGGCCTGCGAGCGCGGAGGTGCGGACAACGGGTCGAGTCCGGGCAGCCGGGCCTGCTCCGAGACGACCTGGGCCTTATCTGCCGTCAGCACCGGGGACTGGGGGTGGGAGGTCGGCGGGGGAGCAGGCAGCGAAACGCGGACGTATTTGCTCCCTATTCGCCCAATCTCGGCGCCTTAACGGGGGGGAGGCTACGCGGCGCTAGATAAACCGGGGCTCCAACGCGGGAATAAAATAAGTCAGTGCGCCTTTACCCCAAAAATATGGGGCGGCAGGCGAGGTGAGTGAAACAGCCAGGCAAAGATGCACCGCTACCCGCAGCCGGTGAGCACAAACAGGGCGCTAACAGCTAGCTAACGCCAGACAGGCAGCTAAAGCCCGGGCCGAATGGGCTACACCACGCCGACGCGCGTATATCTGCGTATATTTAAATCGAGGCGATCTCGGGATATTTATATCGGCTCAAACACAGCTTCCGCGGCAGCCTTTCCAGTCCGTGCACCCCTCCGACCGTCCCGCTACTGGGGGAGAGCGACGAGAGAAGCTATCCATTCAAACGCGCCGCTAATCGGGAATCGCGCTAATTTGGAAGTTCGGCGGCGATGCGACGCGAGGCGCCCGGCCGGTGCTCGACTTTTTTTTTTCCTCCTCCCCCCCCTGACATGAAACCACCGTATTTACCAACACGGACGGACACGCTCCTGCTTTTCGCGTTCGAGTGCAGCCGTCGATGATGGTGACGGTTACCGTCGCCGCAATTCTTGTTGTTTTCTAATATATGCGATGGCCTTTTCTCTTTCTGAGCCCAGTCACAGCCAAGCTTCTCGCCCCACTCTCTCGGTTTGTGATGTTCCGTTTGAGGTAAAACTCAAAATGGCGGTCGCGCTCTGCTCTGAAATGTCACATCCGCATGGAGACCGGAGCGCCGCGCCGCTGCGCTGCCCGCCAGCAGCCAGCCGCGCTTACAATTTACCATCATTGTTATTAATAATAATACACACAATAATCATTATTTGCCCCTGCAATTCTTAATCACATGCCGTGCATAGTGTCCAGAGCCCCCCTTTTATGTTCTGCGGTGCTTTTTAGACAAAAGTCAAATACTGCAAGCTTAGTATTATTTTCTCCTAAAAAAATTTGTATCGGTAAGTGATCGCAAATATATCTTCGTTGAATGATTCATACTCATGTTATAATTGCTGAATTGTGACAGAAATGTAGCACAGTAATGCCATATTAATAATAAAAATCCCTACGGAAATACCTCCTTCAGATGCAAATAAAGTCCTTGCACAGCAGTTTTTGCAGTAAACCTACTGATAAAGCATTCTTTTTTATTCACTACATTGATTATTAATTGTAACTTTGTGGCACTGTTTAACATCGCATTTTGTGCTCCATATACAGTAACCCATTTTACTTAAGCAGGAAAAATGTTTGCAAGATGTGACATGTAGATACATACAAATTAAATATGAAAAACGTATGCCTTATGTATGAAACTATACTAAATGGCCCTTATTCTCTACAATCCCTTACTCCGATTATTTAGTATTTTGATTATGCCTGTTTTCGGAGTGAAAATGTGCTAAATTACCTTATTGAATTGATTTTAAAAAATGTCACTGTGGCCTGCAATAAACACTCGGCAAAACAAGAATGATCATATTTAAAAATTACAATGCTGGGCTTTATTGACCCCTGGGACCAATAAAGTTAATCTTATATTAATCAGATAAGCAACATAACAGTCCTCCATTGGTTTGTTTTACAGCAGCTTATCCAGCCATATTTACAATGATTTTGATCTTCTGCTGGAAATCACAGGAAGTCAAAAAAAGATTCTTCCACACATAATCACAATCTGAAGGAAGTCCAGTCCCACATGTTTTTGGATGGAGGGAAGGAGACAGACAATATGATGGGAATGAAGGGAGGCCATTCAAGCAGGCTTAGGGCAATGGTTCCTCCATGCACTGAACTACCAGGTCACCCTTCAAAACCCCTGGAATCAGATTTTGCAGCACTTGGACTACAGGAATGTAAGCAGCTCACAGACATCATCAAATCCAGCACTGACTAGCAGCTACAATCAGTATGATTAACCAAGCAGGTACACACCTCAGCTGCACCTACGTGGTGCCAACATCAACCACATTGCAATGCATTATGGGAAGTTTGTTTTTGTTTATATTGCAACAAAATTTTTCAAGCAAAACAAAAGTCAAAGCTGTCTGTTTCATTTTGTTTTCTTCACCAGTTACTTTTCATAAAGCATGACAATCCTTATCCACTGGGGTTGTAGCAAATGGAAAATACCCTACTGCCTGCACATACTGAAGGCACATTTTTTATTCTCTGTGCATTGTTTCCTTATGCAATGATGCACAGAGTGGCGAAATGGAAAGTATTTGCAAACTATATCTAAACGAAACACAGATCAAGATTTTCTGTTCAGGACAGTGATTGCTTTTTGCAGTCCCACACTGAACATTTCTCAGTATCTCTGAAAGCTATGAAGACATACTGGTGATTCAGCACAGCCTTAAATATAGCATCCAAACATTCCCAGTGACTACAAAGAATAAATATCAGGGGAAAAATTCTAATATTTTAAAAATATTTCTCATTATGATTACTTTTCCAAAGCACTTCAGAAGTATACAAATACATTTTCATGATTGCATTTTAATATACTGTAATATAAAATACATGTTTTGATTTAGATTTAATGTCTGTTATAGCAAAATACCCACATTTGAGAGCTAATTCCCCAAACCTGCCAAGCAAGAGCTGCTTTCACTGCTGGAACATGCTTGGAGGTATCACAATATCACAGTGCTGACAATTGCATTCAGGTACAGTTTCTTCCCCTTACCTATCTGTAGCATCACGAGTTAAATGTGGACCACGTCAATGGCACGTGAACTTGCACCATACGTCAACTCTAATGTCTGCAGTGGTGCTTGTCACTGCACTACTGCACAAACGTCTATTGTCTATTTATTATTTGTATACTGGTCTTTGCACCCAGTGTGGTGAGTGAGTTAACATTCCCTATGGCCATTCCAACATTTCAAATTTATGTACACTCATATAATTGTCATTAAGCATGGGTATGGTAATGTGAAATTGTTGCACTTGGATAACTCATCTGTCTTTTATTGTAATCTTTGAACAAGAGCATATTATAGCATATTAATACAAATAGATAGGTTACTACTATTGGCATGGCCAGTAATGTGTTTCGGGCAGAAATAAATTTAAATTATTTTCAAAAACAACATCATGACAGAAATATGACTTATTGGCTGGCAATCAGTAAAATACTGAAGTGTGTAGACTCTTCCACGTAATTGAGGCAGTGCTCATTTGGCAAATTCCTTATCACAGAGGCTGTTGAGACAAACTGGTTGTGACATATGGGCCATTATGAAAGTAAAGTTGTAGTAAAGTCAGGGGTAAATGAAGCATAGACTATTGTGAAGAGAAATATACGTAGTTGGCATATTTCTTCATTTTGATGTTGCATTTCTACTAAATTAACGGTCTAGTCTGGAGTGCTGGTTGGGCCCCACATCTTGATACATTTTTATTATTTTGTTGCATTATAAGTGAACATACATCAAAAACTTATGTTTAAGGCCTGTTCTGTTGCTCATCAAATTGTAACTGAAGGTAGTTTTAGTTTTCTTGCAGGTCATGTCGTCTCCCGTTCTCAACTGGCTTTTTAAAGTATTTGTACACGAATAGCTTGTAGTCTGGTAATGAACTTGCAGTATAAGCATAAACCACATTCCTCATTCAAAAGATAGCAGAATCACATCAGATGCTTAGAGCATTTATTATAATTAATCTGTATTACATAGCAATAGGCCAGAAACTGCAGGCCACTTACTGATGTATTGAAGATATTCAATAGTGTTTGACTTAGAAGGCCTACTTCATCTCATAATTAACAGTATTCCATCTCTTGACTGTAAAAGATTACAATTTTTGCTTTAGCATATTTAAGCATATTACATGTCTGCTAATCAATCAATCAATACGTCCTGTTAACGCTTCATCACCTCGGCCATTTTCATATGCTGCTACATGTGACGCATGTTTTCACTACTCATGTCTTGTTATCGACAGCAACGTAAAGCCCCTCAGCTGTGTCAGCCAAACAGAGCGGTGGCAGCTGTGAGTCTGCGCACTGAGCATACATTCAAGTTTGTCTGCCTCGCTACGTGACGTTTTGTATGCCGAATTAAAACATGGCATTCTTTTGTGACGTCAGCTGATAGACGTCTCATTTGTCCAGTTATATATTTCAATGTGCTTTAAAAGCCGCCTCAAGGGTGCGAATGTACCCAATCACTATAGTATTTCCGGTAAAAAAGGTGGGGCTTTAAATGTGAGCAAGGTAGTATGTCTTCATTATAGGTTCGAGTCGGTGGCGTAATAGGTTCAGTTTGTTTGGGAATTGTCAGAGAGAAGTAGTGTAACGCATAGATATGAAATAACAGTATTGTATTGATGAGTCCGTGAAGGAGAGTCCTTCCGCTTCGCCCGGTTATATATTTTTACAGAAATATAACTTTGTCCTTTTAAATCAAAAGGCAATATAAGCGCGGCGATGGAGGATAAAAAGGAGGAGGGGGAAGCGGAGATCCAAGAACACGGTCCCGAGCACTGGTTCTCGAAATGGGAGCGGCAGTGTTTGGCCGAGGCCGAGCAGGAGGAACCGAATGAAGAAGAGGCCGATCCGGGCCAACAAAAACTGTGGCACCTCTTCCAGAACTCCGCAACGGCTGTCGCGCAGCTTTATAAAGGTCCGAACGACGCCGTGAGCTGCCTGGTTTTCGGGTAGTTCAGTCACGGAGACCGGTTACACCCGACCGCCGACCAGCCGTTAGCTAGCGTTAGCCTATAAGCTAATAAGCTATCCCCTTTCGCTAATTAGCCACCGACATTTTGGGTAGCGGACAAACGGAAATTGGAAGTCTAGTCGGTTACCCCTGTTCCCAGTCGGACAAACTGGTGAGAAGTTTCCTAGAACTGTTAATAGACTAACTAATAAAAGGTTTGCGGGGGCTTAGTTATTGACTAGGCACTGGCGTTAGCGACCCGTTAGCTTAACAAGATGGCGATGGATACCGTAATATTTGCGGTTTCCCGAGTGTGTTTGGGTGGGATGTAGAAAGAGGGAGGGGTGGAGGTGACTACGCGGCCTCCTCTGTTCCGTTCGGCCTGACTAGGGCTTCGGCGGCCCGGTAAAGGCGGATCTCTGAGTCCTGGCAGCATTTTTGGCTGCCCGGCGGCCCGGGGAGAGAGACAGACAGAGGGCGCCGACCGGGCCGCGCAACGGGAACAAAATGGCGAAGTCCTGGCAGGAGGTCCACGGGCGACAGATGCCCCCCTTAAGCGCTGTCCAGTTAAACCGAAGGTGCTCCTACTAAACCGTTACTTAGTTGATAAGTTTAGTAAACCGAACAATTAAATAGACGAGTTGTTATTCACCTCCCTCAGCCGGCGTTAAAGAAACGCCAGTCGCGTCTTGATCTGTTTAGCTACGAGCGCCTGACAAAATGGCGAAGGGAATTCGTCGCGACGGATACATTATGACACGATGTGGATATTTCGGGTGTTTTTCGATCCTCCTTTCGATGAAGTTGCTACATGCGGGCCTCGGCTGTTTTGAAGCGCAGGCGGGGTGGCTCGGCTGACGGGTGAAAGATAAGGGGGGGGGGGCAGCGGTCCGGCGCGGCTTTGAAGTCTGAAAGGACCTAAACGAAATGGCGCAACGCCAATCGACCGCATTACAGAATATTGTTTTTTATATATATATATATATATATTATAACGTCTTTGAAAATCGCCGTATAGCGATACATTCGTCAGTCGGCTATATGCCTAGCTGGCACTGTGACGTTTTTTGACGTTTGTTCAGTCTGGCTTACAGCTGGCCTTAGATAAACCACATTAATGGCGTGCGGCGTGGTCTGAACGTTCTCTCACGTCTTCTGGTTTTCTTTTTTCTTTTTCTATCCCCCCGCCCCGCAGACCGAGTGTGCCAACAGCAGGGCCTTTCACTCTGGGTACCATTTCAGAATGCTGCCACAGCTGTCACCAATCTATATAAAGGTAATGAACCCATGTCCGACTTCCTGCTTTTTAAAATGTACTCATAAAACTTGCTCTGCTCTGACTTTGTGCTCCAGTATCCTAAAACCCCTTTGTTGATACGTAAAGGCCATATTTTTCACTTTACTTGTTCTAGAAAGTCGCCGTGGTAAACGGGAAGGTTCTAGTAAGTGGTTGTGCATATCTGCTGGTGTCATTTTGGGATCTGCCCCTGTGAGGCCTGAATACTTGATACTTGGGTGTCATTAACACTGCACAATGCAGCGCTGCAAATTATGCCTTATAGGAGCAAATTGCTTTCATTGCTTATTGGTGTGTGAGTGAAGCAGCTGCTCCTTAGCTCTCCTGGGATAATGAGATACCACTGGGTTAATTAGCTCTGCTGTAATTGTAGTTTCACTTGTCATCACTGTTTAGTGGTAGATGGCTGGTTTCTTATAAGAAAGGGGAGATTTAAACTGTGTCAGGTGACACTTATTTCAGAAGAGTTCTCCAGAAAGCTTTTGAGTTTGATTTCCTTTTTCAAGAATGGCTATGAATTCTTGTGCTGAATACTGGAAGGTATTTAGCTACTATGTTTCAGCCTGGTCTTCCCCATCACTCACACTGATCGTTCAAAGGCAACTTCTTACCTCAGTCATCTGTGATTTCGTTTTTAGTGTTTTAAGATTTTGGTTGAAATGTGTCTGATGCAGTGGGGTAGTTGACCAGTTATCCCAGCTATGCGGTTAATCTGGGCTGCTTGCTGCTGTACCCCCCCACCCTGCAGAAAGCGTGGAAGCTCATCAGAGGAGTTACGACTTGGGAATTCAGATCGGCTACCAGCGCCGTAACAAGGACGTACTGGCCTGGGTGAAAAAGCGCAGGAGGACCATTCGCAGGGAGGACTTGATCAGTTTCCTGTGTGGGAAAGCCCCCCCACCAAGGACTTCCAGAGCCCCCCCGAAACTGACTGTCGTGCCTCCGAGCCGGGCCCCTTCCACGGAAACGAGCTCGTCCGTAGAGACTGATTTACAGCCTTTTCGAGAAGCCATAGCGTTGCATGGTAAGTACATCTCATCAGTGTCTGTTACCCATTAGACTGTGTGTGTGCGCGTGCATGTGTGTGTCATGGATAGTGGCGGCGGTGATTTTGTCCCTCAGACCATTTTGACACCTTTATGAACAGCAGGTACCCACAGACCTGTGAAGACCAGTGTTAGTTGGGAACTGCTAATAAATAGCTAATAAATGCCAGTGTATGTTGTGCCTGATTCCCGACGCGTTCGGCTGCTTGTCGGATGGTGCTGTTGGAATCCTGTTTTTCCTTTTGGGAATTTTATTTTTTGGTGGTTGGAGAGGCCATGGTTTCATGTATAGTTAAGTTTGGTGGCCTTTGAAGACCAGCTCTTTTGCTGGATGAGTGGCTTTTTGAGAGAGTGGGGGTTGTTTAAGCACTTGAACCTCCTTTTAAGGGTCCTGACAAGCCTTTTAAATTAACAGCTGGGCAAATTGTAATTACAGCTTTTCAGAGTGACTATATATATATATATATATATATATATATATATATATAATATATATATATTCGTAAAGAGCAGGCTGGGTGCTATTTGTGGTATTAGTCTGCAGCCTATATGCAGGGCTCTTGGTGTCAAGGACGGGCTGTCAGCTTTGAGAAGGTGGTCATCACCTGTCGCACGTTTCCTTCAGTGGATGTGTCATCTCTCTAGGTTTGAGCGGAGCAATGGCGAGCATAAGTGTGCGGTCCAGTACCCCAGGGTCTCCTACCCACGTGGGCAGTGGCTCCAACCCCAGCCGCAGGAGAAATGGACTCCACGACGTGGACTTGAACACTTTCATATCAGAGGAGATGGCACTCCACCTGGACAACGGTGGAACCAGGAAGCGGACCTCAGCCCAGTGTGGCGACGTCATCACAGACTCCCCGACCCATAAACGCAACCGAATGATCTGAGCGGAGTTTCTCAGTGATGCACTGTGCTGCTTAAAATAAAAGCCACTTAATCCTCAGCACATTTTTATCCCCACACCCACACCCCCCATCCTTAAGGAAACAAGGGCCATCATTGATGCCATTTCCAAGAGTAGTGAGATCAGTAATGATTGGACCATGTCACTAATGTTTCGGTCACTCAGAATGTCTGTTAGTACTTAGCAAGTTCATTAAAGGTGAACATTTCCAGGTTTAAGGTTGAATTACTTGTGTCCAGTCAGATGTTTGAACGCGATTACTCTTATGTTACTCCTGCTTTGTCGGGTCACCAAAACCCCCATTCCCGCAGCTTTGCCACCTACCATATTAAGTTATATCTGCAGCATGAGACTGATTCCCAGGCCCCTGTGTGACACCACTTGACAGAATATTGGACTTCGTGAGACTGGTCTCTCCCACAAAATCTGATTTTGTCTTTAGTTCCAGCCGTCGCCCATTCTTCTCTCGTGACATAGTATGAGGCGCCATAATGGTCACGCACTTAGTATTCCAGTATGGCCTAATACTCATTTCACCATCGCCCTCCAAAATAACATGTTACCGGATGTCTCCCCTCATGGATAATCTTAGACTTAATTTTTTTGTGAGTAAATAATGTATATACTTACCATTTAGGTGCTGGTATGATATATGTGGTACATCTTGTAAAAGAAAAGGTGCAAAGCGTTGAATAGGTATTCATGTATAACGATGATTCTTGCATTAAACCAAGCTTTTAACTTTGTCTTCAGGTATCCTTGAAACTTGCTCTGCTGTCCGTTGATCTTGTATAGTGGCAATTTGTTTAGGCTTTCCCCGCTTCTGGGGAAGGATCGGATTTTGTGAGTGACGACACCCCCCCCCCCCCCCCCCCCACACGCATCACAAGCAGGCATCACAAAAACCTCTGGTGGTGGGGGGGGGGGTTAGGGCTTGCAGATGCACACTGAGGATTAGCTCAGCACTATAAAGTTTTTCACTTTTTTTCTTTTAAAGAGGCAATATTTAAACTGATTAAGCTTGAAAAATAAATTTGTTCAAGTCGATGTGTGTTCATTCATCCAGTCACTTTTGCTTTTGGAATCGCAGATTGTTTGGTATTTAGTTCATGTTCATTAGGAAAAATTTATTTTTTTGAACCTCTGGCCAATTTAGACTGAGAACGGCATCGTATTGCAATGTACCTGTTTTCCCCTTAAAGATGTATGAGCCTAAGTTATTTGACTTTATAAAATATGCAAAGTAAATCATCTGTACGATTCCACTGTCATCGTTTATGATGTATGTCACAGTTCCCTAGGACTCCTGTTCTTTTCATACCACCATCTAAAATTTATGGGGAAGACATGAACTTGAGTGTTTCCGGAATGCAGGCAGCGCTTTATGAAATGTAAGGGGTCGATAAAGCATTCATTCATTGTAGAGAATTTACAGAGACCAATTTGGCTCTCCTAGGAGGGGTGTCTGCCAATTTATGTATGACTTTATAGTTATTTTTGTGTATAGTTTGTAATATACAGGTAGAGTTTTATAACGGAAAGCTATCTTCACTCCCTTAGAGTCTTGTAGATATATACTGTTGACAGAGTTGCAATTTCAGAGTTACACCCCAAAGTGTTAAAAATAGTACTGTGTTCACCTAAACCGCATAACAGTTTCGCTCGGAAATAATACCCCAGTTGGAATTTAAAGCTGCTTCCCTGTGCATTCAAAAGATCCCAACCCACTCTTTCACGCGTGTGCCACATTGAAGCACGCTTGCCGAGTATGTGACTCGCGGAAGATTGTCCCTGGGGTTAGAGTCTGCTGCCCCACATGGTGGCCAGAGAGGCGCTGGGTTTGGTGCGCTGTATGGTCTGTGGGTGTCGGTGTGGCTCTGTCCTGTTCCCATTCCAGTTTAAAGAAACGCAGCTGTCTATAATTACGAAGCTGTGGTAACAAGCAAACATAGGACTAAACTCTTTGTTAATAACCTGATTGCCCGGCTCAAGTCATTATGATGGGAAACACGATATTTACACTGTATAGTGAGTGGTGCACTACACTTGTTTGGAAAATCGCTCCAGTCAAGCAGCTGAGAACTTGCTTGGGCATGAAGAATATACATTGTAATAGGGTTACAGCAGGACAACACGACTTGTGATTTCTGCCACGCAGGAGTAAAGTGTGATGTATTGCCGTGACACTGATGTTGACACGCTTCGTAATTTCGTCAATGAACTGACCGCAAAAAGGTGGGAACGTTTCTTTGAACCACTGAAGTTTGTGGAAAGCAGTGTGAACATGATTTGAGCTGTTTTTCTGAGTCTTATATGACACGTGTGTCACCTTGGAGCACTAATTCAGTGTATGGGGCATGAGGTGGTTCGTGTTGCAGATGGGGGTAGATATTGCAGAGGAGTTTAAATATAACACTCAGCTGGTCTTAATGAACAGATGATACGTTGCGATCATGACCAAGCCAGCAGTAAGTCTTGTGACTACAACTATGCATTGGTGTGCGATTGCCTTTCAATAATCCTTTTCCATGTATGATATGCACTGGGCCAGCTGTGAGTATGTGGAAATTGCAAACTATTGTGCAAACAGGATGTGTAACTTCGAATCTCTTGTATGTTGTTTTTTCCGTTGGTGAGAACCTTGCCTTTATGTAAACAAGTAACTATATTAGTGGCTTCTTGAAAGGCTATACTTGGGACTATGAAGCCACGTGTGACAGAAGTATGGAAGCATCCTGTGACGCTCACTGAGTGTGGAAAATACTAACCAAATGCTAACCAAACAAGAGCTGATATAAGAATGTATAAGGCGAAACCCATTCCTAAGAAATGCAGTCTTAAACATTTCCACTAGGGGGCACCTGCTTGCCTATAGGCTGAGGACTTTGAGTAATTACAGAAGTTAAAAGTATACCATTATATGAGGGAAAATCGACATATAGGGCAACGCATTCACGATGCTATTGTTTTAGGCATTATCTTAGTAATGCGACAATCTTAAATATAAATCATTACCGCTTACCTGCACTATTTGTGCCTAAAAGTCAGAATGTTGTGATTCCTTGCAGTCCCAAAACACCAAAAAGAAATCGTGGTAAATTTCCCTCTGTACATATTTTTCTTTGATGTGTACACTCATAATACAGTCCTTGTGGAAATAATATTTTGCTGAACACGTAAAAAGTGCAGGGGAGTGGATTTGTGAATGAGCCACTCGAGGCCTGATTGACAGATTGTAGTAACTTTACTTGAGCTACAAAAATAACCATTAGCATTTACACAAGGCGTAGAGCGGAGTGGACTGGGGGCAGACGTGACGCTGATCTAGGCGGCATGCCAGCTCTACGCTGGCTGGAGATATTTCAACAGAAGGCTGGTTTTGTATAATAAGGTTTGGGCCACTCCTGCTCTGTAATCACGTTTCTCTGCAGGAGAAGGATTTATGTGTCTTCAGGAGGCAGAGTGCCACTGGGGAAGACGTTAAGTTTGACCTGTTAAATTAAATTAAGCTGTAACATCCATCCATCCATCTTCTGGCCCCGTATCTAGTACGCGGTCATGACAAGCTTGGAGCCTGTACTATAAGGCAGGGGACAGACAGGGTGGGATATCAGTCCATTGCAAGGCACGTGCTCGCATTATTATTACGAGAATGGGTGATTTAGAGGCAGCAGTTTACACAGCAAGTCTACACACATACAAACTCACACGCAGAGTCCATATATTCATGTCTTTATGGGGACTCTCCATTCATTTTTATGGGCATAACCGTAATCCCAGCAATGACATCGCTAACTCCTACCTATCCCTAACCTTAACCATTTTTTATTTTTTTGATTGCAGTCAGAGATTTTTTTTTTTTATATAAAATTGAGTTTTCCGTAGTGGGGACCAAAAATTATGAAAAGTTACAGGTGTTTATCACATTGTGGGGAAATCTGGTCCTCACAATGTAATAATTACAAACACACACACGCAGAGCAGGGGCAGGAAGCAAATGTAGAATCACGACGGTGTGAGGACATGGTGCTACTGCCAGAATCGCAGTGCCAGATGTCCACAAAATGTGAAATAGGCAAATATCCTGTTTGGTTTCTTAATTTTTACTTTTTGATTTGTTTACACTGGGAACATCAATTTGTGTCAATTGTGTTTTGAAAACCGGTAGAAACTGAAGTTGGCTGGGCTGTAATAACAGATATTATTAATGACCTTTGGTTCTGTAGATATACTTCCCAGGAAATGTTACCCCATCACCCCTCATTACGCGTGATGATTCTTTTTGACCCCATGGGGCCACCATAATTCCAGCTGCAGGTCCCTCGGCATCGAAGACCAAAGTGGCCTTTAAACTCCATGCCCTTGCTGTCATCTGGCATTGTGGCCTGGATGGCATTATCGAGAGGCTCTGAAAATACTCTCCATATGTGGTCCGGTAGAACCACTCAAACTGCTTTCCGGGTTTAAAGAGCTTGAATGAACTCGGTAACTTGTGTGCTGTGCTTGCTGGCCGTTTTCTTTGGGCGGGGGCGTCGTGGAGGTCATTTGGAGCTGATCCCAGCACGGGGGCCTACGGACACCACCTATATTTTTAATGCTCTTCATCCCCTAGTGATGATGTCCATCTTTTCGCGTACTGCAGCTTGCTTTCCCGAGAAGTTACCCTGCAGGAGAGGAAACTTCTCTTGGAGGTATTGATTTTGCCGGAAAAGAAGTGGCTTCGAAGCATAACAGGTTGGACCATTACCCTAGAGAAGCACGGCCAGCCCCAGTCGGACCCTCCAGCTAACCCAGAGCTCTTTATAAATGCGGCCTATGTCCTGGATTGTGCGGGATCTGCGCAATTTAAAAAATAAACACGTACTCCAGAAACAGGCTTTGCTGTGGAAAACCAATAGGCTCCTTCCTTCCTGCAGCAATATCAGGGGTGAGTATTTTGTTTCTGGGCCTCCCTGACCACAGCCTGTGTAGTTATCATTTGTGGCCAACAGGGGGCTTCCAAATGTCCAGGGCCCCCATGCATAAAATGCATGGTTTGAGTGTTGGCAAGCATTGCTATACTGTGCAGTATAATGGCCTATTTCAATTATGAGGAATGCAGGAAGCCAGTCCCACAAAGAAGCATTGTCATACTTTTCACAGTGATATTCCCATTTAATTAGAGGTCACAGCCTTTCCAGAGACTGGGAAAAAAATTCAGCTCAGTCACGCAGGAAATAGTTGTGCTATTACTGCTGCTGTTTAAAAAAAATAAATAAAACTTTCTCTTTGAAACTTTCTTAATGTTCCAGCTCAATATGAGACACTAATTAGACCCCGAGGTCTATGGTATGTAATTTTAAATGGGTTAATCTGTAAATAAATTAACTTTCCACAGGCAAATAAGTGTCTGAGATGATCTGCGTCACTGAGTCACCCAGCAACAGTGAGTCACCTGTTTTGTCTATGCGTCTTTCATTTAAATATGTTTATTGGATTTTGTAATAGTACTCAACATTTTGTCATACCAAATCATAGTCCTGCTGTATCTGACACAGCAATGTCCGTCTTGGAGAGAGCGATCTTCGATGCCTCTTATCATGTGGTAATACAAAATTTCACCACTGGATGGCAGCAGCACTTCATAAACAAACCCAAATACTCTTGCCCTCTGAAGTAAACTTTGAGATCACATCTTTTGTTTGTTCTTGACACAACCCACGGGAGTTTTTAGTTTTTCTGCTTCACTTGTTGTCATAAGCATGATCACGCTGGCAGGAAGCTTCAGGATAAAATCGTTCCTTAGACTTAAGGAAACAAAGATCAGTAATTTTCCATTCATGAGCTTCCCTGCTAGCATGACAGATACGCCAGCTGCCAGATGAAAAGCGCCAAGTAGATGTTTTTAAGATGGAGAGCACTTGCGGGTTGTTCTTAAATAAAAATCCAGGATATCAGAGTCCAGGAATCCCTATCAAAGATAAAGTTAAATCGGAAATCGGTATAGGAAATGATGTTCCCTTACATTATATTACGTTATAACAAATTATGAAGCATGTTTCTTTAGCTTTTTTAAAAATATATTTTTTAAAGAAATCCTAAATGGATTTTACACATCCCCTCCCATCCTTGCTGATTCCTTCTTTGACAACGTCTGCTGGAGCATACAAAATTATAATGTATTAGGTACAGTTCCTAACTGTGCTTCTTACTGAAGACTTTTGCTTCCCTAGACGTTCGCGTTTTCTGGGTGGCGACGTGATTAGATCGAGTCCCTTGCAGGGGACGCTGAGATCTGAGTGAGCAGTTTGGGCCGTGAAAATCGAATGTGCGCGCAACTGATACAGCTTCGCCCTATGGAGCAGCGATGGACAGTCCCTAAAATATTTAGGTTTCCGTCTCTGTCCGCTGCCAAGCTATTCAATTCATTCTGGAAACTGCAAACGCCGACAATGCAGTTCTTGCAAGTTTTCACGCGTAGACAAATAGAAGGTGGCTGAATTAGGGTTTAATGAGTGAAGGACACCACAGCCGGTCCCTCAATGCGGGAATGTGAGGTCTGGCAGCGCTTTGAAGGGTCCGTTTAATATTTCACGACCGGTTCGTTTCAATTAGTCCCGCCAGCCTCGTTATTGTCGCAGCCGCACTTTTGATTTGAAGGATTGACGCCAAGCTGGGGGGGGGGTCCTTCTCCGAGGAAGGAGGAGAGTCTTCCGGCTGAATATCAAGACGTGTGCGTTTGTGATCGCTGCCTTTGACAACAAACCCGGAGAGATTTGCCCTAAAGAAAAGGGTGGAGATAAATAAGTTTGCTCATTACGGCGCTTGTGGGGGAAGATGAAGTAGAATGATAAGCCGTTTGTCCCAATCCGATTACTATTTTTAATTAGAGGGAAGAAACAATCAATGGTATTGTACCCCCCCTCCCCCTCCTTAAAATAAGTGACTGGGAGGCGCCTCTGGGGAATTGTTGACTTAGAGCCGTCGGGGGCGTGCATATGTGCGGAGCGCGTCCCTGAGCAGCGGGTTTGAGTGACTCCTGCATGCTAGCAGACACATGTAAACCGATACCCTCTGGATTTGGCACATCCTGTATGGAAACGGAATATGGCCCACAATCTGTTTCCACTCTCGGCTGCTTTGATCTGTTCCTTTGTGAACTTGTGCTCGGAGTGGACCCTAAATTATTCCACCCGCTGTCTTTTATAGCAGTGAGGAGACATGACCGGGGCAATGGGCCCTGTCCCTCCCACAGCTGTCCTCTAAGCTGCCCGAATCCTTCTTGTCTGCTAGCTCTGTTTCCCGCTGACGCAGTTTTCTGTTATTTCAATTTTTTTCGTACTCAAAGGGAAAAAACACACAGCCCATGAACAGCCAGTCAAAATGGCTGACAGCAACTAAAGAGCACTGTTCTGTGAAGTCAGGTCTGCCACCCTAACATCCTTTCCAGGAAAGTGTTACCTTTATTTATCTGTCTATGCATTCATCTAAAATCAATTTCAGACATTCCTGAAACAGTTGTTTCACCTCAAAGTCTTTTTAGAAATCTCAGAAATCTGTCTTGACTGTCTCTAATACAGACGCTCCCCGCATTACGATAGTCCGCGTTACGATATTTCGACTTGTTTTTCACTGTCAGTACATTTACTCAACAAATTACATGAGATATTCAACATTTATTTGCATTAATGATTTTGCCCAACTGTAGGCTAATGTAAGTGTTCTAAGCGTGTTTATGGTAGGCTAGCCTAGGCTATGGTGTTAGGTTAGGTGTTCGGAATACATTTCGCCTTGCAATAGATTTATCGGAATGTAACTCCGTAGTAATCCTGCGGAGAGGCTGTACGTATTTCTCATCAGTAAAATGATGCAAACAAGGTGTGGGGTGCATAAATAAGGCATTTTTAAAAGCATTTGCCCTAATGGAAGCTGCTGCAGTGGTCTGGCGTGGTCCAGTGTTTACCGTGACCCAGTGGTCTGCTGTACTTTCTTTGATTTCTAAAGGTGTTAAATCTAATCAAAAATGTAGGCCTTCCTCTTTAGCCGCAGTCCTTGAATTATAGATTTATTGCTCTGACCGCCAGATTTCTGAGGAAAAATTCTTGGTTCTGTACACGCTCACCTTGACTGGTCAATAGCCCATGATTTCCCTATTCTCTCCGCCAGCCTGCGCTGAACCATTCACACTGGCTTCTGCATATCCGCTGCTGTCAGGATTTCTGCCCTCTGAGTCGTTCACGCTTTTCTACGGCCCATCTGCACCTACAAGTTCTAAAACAAACTAAATATGTGCATGGGCTCGTTCCTTGCTAATTTTGGGGGGGAGGGGGGGGGTGGCATGTGGCTTTGTGCCTGTGATTGGAAGGTCGCCGGTTCGAATTCTATCCTTGGCAGAATAGTCAATAATCTCAACTGAGCCCTTGAGCAAGACTCTTAACCCACCTGAAAAATGTTCCATGCTTGCAGATAAATGGCTGACCTTGCACTCAGCACCCCAAGCGTTGCTCTCACCCATATAAATGCATGTATGTCTTAAAGGAGAGCAAGATGGGATATACAAAAAAGTAATAAATCTAGTGTGCAAATGGAAAAAAGCATCATTTCATTTGGTTCCTATGACATATTAGACCAGGGGTGGCCAATCTTATCCGCAAAGGGCCGGTGTGTATGCGGGTTTTCGCTGCAACTCCCTAAATAGATTACTA
>JAODJU010000045.1:12037547-12056818 GCA_026776725.1 Gnathonemus echidnorhynchus | reverse complement strand
GGGGGGGGCCAGAAGGTGTGCTCACCACCACGGCAGGGGAACAAGGGCTCCATATGCTGAGAAGGACCTCCTGACATGTCTTTCTGCTCTAGCACAGGTGTGCATCCCGACAGATCTGCCATCGCTGCATAATTACACCGCTGAGCTGGGGACCCTAAATCGGAGTCTTCGGGACGGGTCACAGAGGAGCCACGGACACCATCTTTCAGCCGATCCCTTCCGTCCGACAACACAAACATCCAAAAGGCTTCTGGGGACATCGTTTACAAAAGCGTCTTCTATACCCACTTGCATTTTAGGGTATTAATCTCCTTTCAGTTTCTGTGGTCATTATCCTGTCACAGTAGGAATGGTCCGATGCCTTTCTTCTTCGGTGGGAACTTCTCTTCAGGTTCATTGGGACAAAAGTTGATTTGCACTCGTGGTCTGGCACGGTCCAGGAGCTGCAGGAAATGCAAAGAGAGTCAAAGCTTAGCATTGCATGGAAGCTTAGTATTTTCATAAATTAGTCCAGAAAATGCACCCCCCTCCGCCATACCTCCAGGTTCATCGAGCTGTTCCCAAGTACGACTATGTAATTGGTAAAAATTGCTTCCTTTGAGGGTGAAGGATGCTGCGACTCATTCTGGAAAACTGCTGTAAAAATGCTGCCTTCGTTTGAGGAGAGGAGGACAGACTCTACGAGCCAAGGGGTGCCGCTTTGTATATTTAAACACCAGACGACGACAGGATATCGCCGCGCTAATCTGAATCTAAAAGTGTGGTGTGCAGTTATTTAAGTGTAACCGGAGGGCATATAGGCCGCACGTAGCTTTGCCAACACTCGTTACCCGCAGCCTGAGAGCCTCCGAAATTAGGCACAGCTGGCCCCTGTTATGCTAACGAGGAGTAATATCTATAAGAGTCATCTGTACCGTTGGGAGGTGACGCCAGTACAACAGGACCTTGTGTTCTTCTTTTGAGGAGTTTATGGCAGAGGTCCCCTGACAGTTTCCCGGTGGTCTGTTGAATATGCACATTTAATAGCTAAAGAAATGACTTGGACAGTAACATGACTCAGAGAGAGGAAACGATTAATACAACAGAGAGTTTACCGGCTGAGGTTCTGGGCTAAGGTTTTTGGTGTTTCTGTGGTCCCATTCTGGGGCTCCACGAATCGATGATAGAGTAAGTACTGTAGAATTCATTCTACACCAGAAGAAGGAAAACCAATTAGTATGTAGTATGTATAAAAACCCAACAAGTACGCCCTGCGGGTGTCATTACAGACAGCGCTTCGCTGACGTAAGTAAAGCGTTCCGCAAACCCTTACCTAAGTCAGACTGACCTTCCCGTACTGTACAAGACACCTTACAGCAAAAACCAGATTTGCGAAAATATACTAGTAATACCTACTAAAGAACACATATTAAATAAATGAAAAGATTGCTTAAATACTACATTTTTACTGTAAATTTATTTGCAGGCATATGTCGACTTTTGCACTTCCATAAACTCCATGTACCACAAATATTTCATCGCATTAAGGTTTTACCTAAGAGCTGCCTGTATTTTTTTTTACGGTAAACTCTAAGTGACCTGCTGCTTCCCTCCAACGGCACGGCTGCTGGAACGTGTCGTATGGTGGCACGTTTCTAGTGCGTCCCCACCGGTGCTGAAGTGATGTCTCAGGGGAGGGGTCCGTTCCGTGTGCTCCGTTTTCCACCTGTGGGTGCCGTTAGGCTCCATGTCCCCGAGTGCTGACAGCCCACTTTCTGCCTGTCAGTGGGCATGGGGGGTGATTGAAAATTGAAAATTTGAAAATTCCTTTTGTCGCAATCAGTGCAAATTACCGTGCAGGTGAGAAGCAGGACTAGAGACTCGGGTACGAGTCCTGTGGGGCGCGGTCTGCATGTTCACGCTAAGATACTCCGCTTGTCTGTGCGAGGGTAGCGCCAGCTGGAAGGGAGAGTGAAGTCACCCGCTAGCAGGAGGCTATTTTACACTGGAAGATCGCGGGGGGGGTGGTGTCTGGATGACATACCAGAAAAGAGGACTGGGTGGGAGGGGAGGTGTAAAATGATGCTATTATTCAACTGGTCAAACCAAACAATACCAAGCATACAATGTTAGCTGGGGGATATTCCACATAGCAGGATTTCTTCATTAGCCAGATAACTTAAGCCAAATGTTAGGATTGTCCAATAGGAATTCACTTACGTTTCTTCCTATTGGACAGTTTTCATGTTTGGCTTAAGTTAGTCAGCTAACTGGGAAATCCTGCTTTGTGAAACAGTGACCTGGTCTTTCAGCCCATGTGCTGACAGACATGATAAATGTCTGTCTTTTTCTCTCCTGGAGAGAATAAAGATTAGATCTCTATTCTCAATACTTCTGGATTGTGGGCCAGATGGGACAAATAAACCCAAGTAACTGCAGTCACCCACCTGTCCCTCCTAAGATGGATTGCAAATACCTTAACATGTGGCCTTTGGTTCCTTTGTCGTCTGATTCCTCCACAGCCTATAGAGGGCAGTGTTATGTCCTCTGGGAATACAGCGCCTTCCAAATACATTACCTTCCAAAGCTTCCTACACGGCAGGCTATAGTCACGATCTCAATGTGAGAAGTAATAGGTTCCCTATAATATTTCTTTAATGGAAGGTTTCTGAGGATTTTCTAAAACAATAACACTATGCATAAATTGTTCCTACGGACACCTCAGGCAGCGATGACCCAGCTGACCTTGAATGGACTCTTAAAATTTAAATTAGGTTGGCTGTCTGGATCCTGGAGTTTAGTTTCAGTGTTCTTGAGTCAAGTGCCTCACATACATGACGTGAATCCTATTTTTACTGGTATTCTCTACATCTAGTATCTCAGATTACCGCACATTTTTACCCGCATGGATTTCATTGGCCAAGTAGGCGACTGCTGCAGTGAGACTCCTGTCTAGGAGCTCCGCAGAGCTTTGAGGGAGATCTTGAGACTTAATTAGTGACTGCTGATGGAATGTTTCTTTGGTCCTCGGCGATGAGGCGTAGCTGGTTGGATGTGAAGAATGACCATGTGAGGTGTGTGAATTGAACTACGGAATGGGGCAATTAGGAGATATCATCTTGGGGTATTATTACGAGCCAATAAGATTTATCACATTTACGCAAATCAGTTATTTCAGTCTCCCTGAAGGTGCTGTCTCGCGTTTGAAGTTAAGAAAACCACTCTGCACACATTTAATCTATAAAACTAGAGGACATTTTCCCCTTAAAGAATTATACTGTATAAGATAATAATAAATTACTAATAAAAATATGAGATAAAAAATTAGGACGGTATTGATTTTTCTGCGGTCCTTGTGTTATTCTCACGTGCTGCACTACATTTACTGGTTACATGTAATGTCCATGCGTCTTGTGTCAGGATCAGCACTAAGATTAGCTGCAGAAGGCCAACAGAATCAAATAAACCTCAGTACCATGGACAGCAACAGAGAAAACAAGCTTTAGCATGTATGATAATCCAGAGCAGGGTGGTGCAGTGGTGCAGTGGTTAGCGCTGCTGCCTCACAGCAAGGAGGTCCTGGGTTCAGTCCCGGGTTCGGTCCCGGGTTCTCGCTCTGTGGAGTTTGCATGTTCTCCCTGTGTTCATGTGGGTTTTTTGCCAGGGGCTCCGGTTTCCTCTCACGGTGCAGAAACATGCAGGATAGGTTGATTGGTGTGTCTAAATTGGCCCTGTAGTTGTGTGAGTGTGTGTGTGAGTGTGTGTGAGTGTGCGTGTGAGTGTGTGTGAGTGTGTGTACCCTGTGGTGTGTTGGAGACAGCCCAGGGTTGGTTCCCGCCTGCACACATTGTTCCCGAGATTCCGAGGCTCCAGTCCCCCCCACGACCCCAGTTAGGATTGAGCGGTTTCAGAAAATGGATGGATGGACAATCCAGACCTGAAATGTGAGCCTCACAATGATAGATAATCAACTCAAACCCAGTGAGATTTAGAACCAGAGACAGCAACATAGAATCATCTCAAGGCCCGTGAGATTCAGGACCGCGGACAGCAACACGACACCAAACTGCAGCCCAAAGACATGCAGATATTCTCACTTGCTGCACTACATTTACTGGCTACATGTAAATGTCCATGTGTGTTGTGTCAGGATCGGCACTAAAATTAGCAACACAAGGCCAACAGAAACAAATAAACTGCATCCATCCATCCATCCATCCATCCATCCTGTATACTACCCAAACAAACAAACAAAAATAACAAGAAAGTATCAACAAGTATCAACAGCCGCTACTTTAACCCTGGGGTCTCTGAGGCCCGGGCTCTGATGGCTGTACGGTGCTCACACGCAGCTGAGCAGAGCCACACAGCATTAGTCTTGGCGTCCTCCCTGTCCTCCCTGCCCTCCCTGTCCTCCCTGCCCTCCCTGTCCTCCCCTCCTGCTGTATGCCAGAATGATGTCCGGCCAGCGTGGGGTCCGTGCAGACAGCTTCAGAATCAAGGTGCCACGGACGAGATCCGGTCAGTATCTGCACAGTGTTTTCCACCCCTGAGTTAAGCCTGAAAATTTCCTTGTGAGCTCATTCTGATTGTAATTGCTTTTTAGATTTTTCTGATTATTTATTGAACACTTAAGACCATCCATCCATCCATCCATCCAGCATGGGGTCATGATGGGTGTGTTCCAGGAAACAGTGCATAAGACGCTCTGAACAAGAGCTGTATGGAACACGCATAACCACATGTACGCCATAGGGCATTTAGAGATACAGTTCCACCTAATCAAGTGTTTTCTGGTCTGTGAGATAAACTCACAGAAGAACCCCACACAAGTATGGAGAGAACATACAAACTCTGCACACGGACCACGCACACGCTCACGCAGCCACAACCCTGGAGGGTTCAGCCCGCCCACCCAATGATGTACCTGGCCTCCTTTTCATTAAACACAATGCGTCTCCTGTTACTATGGCAACAACAAATGAAGAAAGGCTACAGACCAAATAAACACAGGACACTGGGAATCTGTGTCCTCTCTCTGTGACACCTGACAAACGGGAGTTGGGACAGCGGGAGCTCCTGGCCTGCATCTCAATGCGTATATTTTCCCTGAACGAGGAATTGCTGGGCGTGTATTCGAGCTCGTTCACCAGAATGCAAGCGGCGGCTGGTTAAAGGACGAGGAAGGACAATAATCATAATAAAGTAGCAGTCGTCAGCCTTGTCACTCTGTGGCCATCACTTACCAGGAGGAACTACAGGTGTGATTCTATGACTATATCTTAGGTGTTTGGCGACCAGGAATGAAAATCAAAGAACCTTTAAAAATATAGCTTTTAAATTAGCTAAATAAATCTTCAAACAAACTTGTCCCATAATCATAGAAAAGATATTGCACTTGACTGACGAAGACGCGAACAATGTAATTGAAGTTATAATTATCTGACAAAATCATAAATATAGAGAATCCACTGTGTGATTTCCATGATGGGGGACGTGCAATATGATTCACAGTGAGATGGGGGAGAGTCACATGACTGCAACCAGTCAAAATGTATTTAAATGGCTGATCAGTGGGGTTCAGAAAGTCTGAATTTGGCAAAAGCTTTTTTTGTATTTACTTTGAATTAGGAATTACAAATGAGGTATCTCACGATATCTGAATGTGATTCAGCTTCAACCTTTCAGCAGTTGTTCAATATAAAATTTTAATTTTAAATACGAATCCAGCTGGGTGTGCTTTCCCAGATAAAAGTATGGGGGCTTTTCTTATTCTCCTTGTGGATGCTTTTTCAAAAAATCAGAAATGTGAATTCAGTTTTATAAAGTTTCCAGTTAAGCATCCACCTGAGTTATTTAATTTTAATTCAGCGCAAAAGGCCACAAGGATCCGTCCAATCAGAGGGAGGCGCCAGGGGTCACATGGGCCCAATGGGGGTCTCACACCTCTTAACAAAGTGCTGCTGAACTAAAGCACTCAAGACCAAGTGGGTCAAAGCAACCACACTTTATAAATAGAATGCAGTTTGGGAAAAGGAATATTTTAAAGTTTAATGGTTTTACTTTAATCCACTTTGGTACATGGGGGGCCCTCCCCCCCTCCCCCCATCATCCTATCTCTTTACAACAGAAAAGTGAAAGTTAGCTGGGCACCCACTGTGCGTGACCTTGAGGAGGGTCCCCAGGGAGGGGGGCGACAGGAAAGAGCGATGGGTATTTAGGGAAGGGGCCCCCAGAGCTGGGGGGGTGCAGGGTCTGAGGAAGCCAGGACACCCCTATCATCATCTGAGTGGGAGGACCTATCAGCTGTGGGAGTATCACACACACACACACACAAATAAACACACACACAAATACATACACACACACAAATACATACACACACACAAATACATACATACACACAAATACATACATACACACACACACAAATACATACACACACACACAAATACATACACACACACACAAATACATACATACACACACACACACAAATACATACACACACACACAAATACATACACACACACACACACACAATTACATGCACACACACACAAATACATACACACACACACACACACAGACAAATACATACATACACACACACACAAATACATACATACACACACACATACTCACACACAAATACATACATACACACAAATACATACATACACACACACAAATACATACACACACACACAAATACATACATACACACAAATACATACATACACACACACATACACACAATTACATGCACACACACACAAATACATACATACACACACACAAATACATACATACACACACAAATACATACATACACACACACACAAATACATACATACACACACACACACACAAATACATACATACACACACAATTACATACACACACACACAAATACATACATACACCCACACACACACACACACACAAATACATACATACACACACAAATACATACATACACACACATACATACACACACACACACACACACACAAATACATACACACACACACATAAATACAAACACGCAGACACAGACTTTCACACACATATATACTCAAACACACACATTTGTCTTTCTGTCTTCAGTTTCATAAAAAGCAGATAAACTTGTACAAAAAGCCATTTTTTCCTGGGCTGGCCGGTTTGGGTGGTTTAGGGTTCCTGTGATTCTTCTCAGGGGGAAAAAAGTAATGAGAAATTCTCCAGCTGAATAGCTGATAAAACTGTAAACTGGTGCTCAAAGGAAAACAAAAGATGCTCTCCAGCGGAAAGGCCTCCTCTCTGATCCTGCTGGTTCCCACCAGCTTTTACAGTGACATACGCTAATTTATTTATCAGACACTTTTATCCATAGTGGCAAACATTTTTCTGGAGGGCAGGATCAGCCAGTCCCTGGAAAAATGCAAGTTAAGGCCCTTGTTCTGGGGCCCAAAGGCAAAAACACCATGCTGACCCTGGGATTTAAACCAGTGACCTTCTGCTCGTAGGCACAGCAGCAACATATCACAACCCACTGAGCCACATGCCACCCCTTTAACATGCCATCCCGACTGAATGTCCCTTTGGAATTCCCTGCTTCTCTCTGGATTGGTGCCCCTCTGGCTGGGTCCCATGTGCCTTCTCCCCGTTTGGCCAGCAGGTGTCGCTGGCCATCCCGTTTGCTGTTGCCCATTTGCTGTTACCCTAGTGTGTTTCCCTGCTCCCTGGGCCACCGCATGACTTAACGGACTAAGTGGTCGGTTCCTTTACTAACTCTCCTTTTCTTGTGTGTTCGAGTGACAGACAGTTATTTAACTTACTTTGTGTTTTCTTAGTCCATCAGGTGTTTTTGGCTCCCTGTTTGTTCAGTTTTCTTCGTTTTAGTTTCCCTTAGTGTTTAGACCTTTTGTGTATCTCTTTACTGACCTCACCTGCTCCTTGTTGCCCTTAGTTTGCAGTAGCCCACACCTGCCCCCTGCTAGCCTTGTTATCAGTGTATATAAGTGCCTGCCTTTGTTCCTTAGTCCTGTTCCTTAGTCAGTCATTGTGGTTGAATCCCAGTCTTGCTCACTGTTTTGCTCTGTTCCCTTATTGTGTTCAGTTGTGTTAGTTCCTGATTTTTTGTGTTGTGCTCCTTCCTCAGTCCCAACGTCTTAGTTGTAGTTTAGTATCCGTTTTCTTTGTGATTAGTTTAGTTAGTTCATATCTTACCTGTTTTGTTTTGACCCCCTGTGGTCCTTTTATTTCCTGCTTCTCCATTTGTGTTCTGTTTTGTTAATAAACCCCTTTTGTTGAGAGTTGCTACGTGGATGGTCCCTCCTTTGTGATGCGCTGCCGTAACAGTTGTGACCATCCCATCCCCCACCCAGGACGTTGGCTGGGTTGTGAGCTCCCCCACCACCCCAAGAAATCTGACACTGTTTATGTGGCTTAACCTGGAAAGTTCCTCCACGGCTCCTCTAAGCCCCCCCCCCTCCACCCCGTAGTCTGTGCAAAATCAACAAACTGGTGAAAACGTCCATTCCTGCTTCCTCTTTTGTTTTGTTATGAATATGGTGAGAGTGCTGATTCCCTCAGCGGATCGGGGGGGATTTGAGTGAGAGACAGACCCCCTCAAAAGAAAATAAAGCAAAATGCTGCTAAATTTTTGTTGGTAGAAATCCTGAAAAGCCTGAGAGATAAACTGCCAGCATACGCTTCATGTTGCTTGTTAAAATGATGTTTCATTTTTTTCAATGTGAGCATATTTTTTTGTTCGTAAAAATGAACAACAAGACCCTGGAAGAAGGCGTGTGATTTTCCAGATAAAGAAGATGCATGAATGAGTGTAGCAAAAGGCACAGACAGAGACAGACAGACAGACAGACACACACACAGTCCATATAGTCATATCTTTATGGGGACTGCCCATTCATTTCTATGGGCATAACCACAATCCCAGCTCTGATGACCTTACCCCCTACCCAGCCCTAAAATTAACCATAAATAACCAAACAAAACACAAGACTTTTGGCATTTTTAGTTTTTTGATTGTATTCACAGATTATTATTAAATTCAGGTTATCCTTGTGGGGATCAAAAAAAATGTCCCAACAAGATAAAAAGGTACAGCTTTTTATCACATTGCAGAGAAATCTGTGATGTAATAATTACAAAAATACACACACAAAACACACACACATACAGTACACACCTAGTCTAATTGTAACTGGCATACAGTTTTGTGACAGCGAGAAAACAATCTACGGAGAGCTGATTTTTGAAGTAGACCTTGATTGTATTTTGGTTGCTGTAGTTAGAAAATATAGGATATCTAGGCCAGATAATCAAGCGTGAGTAGAATGGAAGTTCACATCCTCCCCGGTGTTAACAGTGCCCCCTACTGATTGACATGTGAATTTCCAGTGCCAAGCCCAAGCACACAGCTGCTGTGCATAAACAGCGGGATGTTCTGTCATCGTTTTCACAAACGAGCTGTCAGGGCTCTTCTGACTAGCCGGCACATCGCCACCTCATCGGTCAGACCAACTGTTTGCTCAGTGCCTTAACCACACCCTGTAAATAAGAAAAATGACTTAATTAGAGGAAAGATGTTACTTTATTTTATATGGGGGGGGGGGCACATGGTAGGTGACTACAGGGGTTCATTTATACCAATGCATCTGATTCTGGATTGCTGCTGTACGCTGTTGCAGTAAGACCTGCATCCATCTCTTCGCTTGTGAGTGCATTTGTTTACCTTTTTTGTTGTCTGGTTCACACCCCCCCCTCGAAAATGGAAAGCATCAATAATAATATCTTGGTCCCCTTGACATGGGGTCCAGTCCTCACCTTGACCTTCCTCTCTCTGATATACATCCTGACCAAGGTGCCGTCAGACTTCCTGAGGCTCCAGAGGCGTCTGTCTCCGTTAATCTGTTTGCTCACGGAGGCTGCATGGGAGTTAGACACGGCCTCCTGTGAGTTAAACCGCACCAAAAAAATAAGAGGATCAAGCACAGAAGCACAGCGAGGATTTGGGGGGGAGGGAAGAGGGGGGGGTTCAGCTCTGTCAATGCAATCTCCCCCCAACGGCTTTCCGTGTTAGCAAAGCCCTCACTCATCTGTGCTTTCTGGACGGTAATTAATTAACCGTCTCATTAACGTCAAGCAGCATTAGTGACGTTAACCTCCAGCAGGGGCTCAGAGCTGGCAAATGCAGGAAATGGCAGGATCAGGAGGACTGGGAAGTGGCTTTATCATACTGAGCTCACAGACACAGGTACTACAGGAGGGTGAGCTTGTGTGTGTGTGTGGGTTTGCATAGATCACATTTGAGGACCAAAATGTCCCCAAAGTGTGGTAAAACCTGAAATTTCCCTACTTTTGGGGACATCATTTGAGGTCCCCATTTGGATAACCTCCGTTTTATAAAAATCTGTGAATGCAATCAAAAAAGTATAAAAGTAAAAATGACAAAAGTCTTGTATTTGGGTTGGTTACTTATGGTTAACTTATGGTTAAGGTAAGGGATGGGTAAGGGTTAAGGGTGTCATGATCGGGATTAGGGTTTTTCCCATAGAAATGGTTGGATGGTCCCCATTTAGATAAGAAGACCAACTAGTGTGTGTGTGTGTGTGTGTGTGTGTGTGAACATGAGACACTCCCTGAATGATACAGAGGCCCGTGCCTCAGAGAGGTTATCAGTAATGGTTCTGAGGTCACGATTTTATGGATCGAACCCAAACCAACAGGAAAAACATCAAGTGAAAGAAGTACAACATAACAAATAAAACACATCACATTCAAAAACATTTTGAGACCTTTTTAGTGCTGACAACCAGAAACGGCTCGTATAGCCAAGATGTTTTTGCGGAGTTCAATTGCAGCTATTATGGATATGGGACAGATAGCCTACAGAATGTGGCCGTCTGCACAACTTTGTTCAGCTTATACCATGAAACATATTAACCCAAACATATTAACCCATGACCCAAAACTGTCTGGATGGCTGGTGATCACTTGTGTCTGCGCCATGAAAAACCATATTGCAAGCACCTGTGTTTCTGTCCCAGGACCTGTAGGTGTACTGAACTGCAACCAGGAGGTTGCTGGATTTAATCCCAATACCATTCATTAAGGGAATGACTGAGAATGATGGATTTTTTTTTCAAATCCAGTTGTATGTTGAAATGAGACACAAACTATGTATGATCCTTCATGAATAGCCTGAAAGTTTATTTCAAGACATATTATTTGATTATTACACACAATTTCCATCACCCAGACCTCGATAAGATAAATGTTACAGCGGGGCATGCTGCAGGCCAAACTGCAGTGGTTCAGCCTCTGAGACCACATGCCCAACCCATTGCACTATGAGGCAGTCCAGGGAGCAGAGAAACACACTAGCAACACAGGATGAGGACAGTGGAGGGAAAAGGATGGCCAGCGACACCTGCTGGCCAAACAGGGACTAAACACTTGGGGTAAAACCAGACGGGCGCAGACCCTTAAAATAAACTCACTAAAACGTAAATGTGATGCCAGATGGAGTACAAATAACTGCATTAAAATCTAAATATTCTAAGGGTATCAAGCAAAAAAGCCTTTTTAGAGGACTACCCTAGGTGTATTTTTAACGTAGCGTCTTTGGTGTTCCTGTAATTCAATTAACAAACGATTCCAAGCAACAATTTATATGAGAAGAATTGTAATTAAGGGTCATTATATTGTTAATATGTATCATCGTGTTCTGAAAACTATAGTTTATTTGAGAGAAATGCCACGCCGTACCAAGAAAGCACACGGTCATCCACGTGACATTAACTGCGTTCCGCGACCGCATCAGACCGCAAGAGTCACGCAGATTGCGCAGCACCCGTCAGATTTATTGTACTGGGCTGTCCGATTACAGTTCACACTCAGGAAACCATTACAGCTGTACAAACAAAATGCACGGAAGCATTAAACCAAATTGCTGAAAACGCACTAATCCGATCGGCTGCCGATTGCAACGCGTACCGGGCAAGGTCGGCTCCTGCTTAGCATCGCCGTCGTTTGAGGGAATTTCATTTTCATGCCCGGAAGCACCTGGGAAATGCACTTAAATAATTCAGAGGCATAAACGGCACGCAAGTTAAAGAGAGAGCTTTAAATGCTGATCGAGGGCGGTTGGCAGCGGATGGATGCCGTTGAAATGTTTCTCCACCTTGCATTGCTTGATGGACGCGGGCACCAGTAATTACTAGAGCTTATGGGCAGGTTCAGTGCCCCATATATTAGGTTTGGGAATCGGCGTTGAAAGGTTCCTCGTAACTTTTTTTGTTTTTCCGTCTCCGGCATGAAGCCGGCATGCCAACCGCATTTGTGCCCGCCCGGGAGAAACAAAGCGCGCCCCTTCGGCGCTCATCCATCGTGGCGGCGTCGCGCAATTTGCAAGACGGACGGTGCGCGGAAGCCACCGTGAGCGGGCAGAAATGGAGCAGTTTCTCAGCGCCTCTTCCATTAATGGGAAACGTCCAGATAAACGTCAATAACAAATGAAGAAATTACGTTGGAGGCTGTTACTGGAGACAGCAGTAGTATTTCTGGGGAAAAGAACTCCTAGGTGTTGTACAGGGGGGGTATATTCTCTCTGTTGACGATGAAGGCATTTGATGGTGGGTCCACATGCAGTAACCTCTGGGAATGATTTTGATTTAATTACAGAAAACATAATATTTGCCTTAAATGCAGTACTTAGGGCCAATTTGTGAATCGCAACATTGCTGATACGTTTCATTAAGGAAACCTCTTGAAAACAGCCTTAAGCGCTGAAATTATGCTCCGACGCTGACTTTCGCGCGTGCCTGTCGCAGACAAGTAGCCTCATTATCTTAAACCGGGAAAAACCCTCATGGATGGATTGACCTCCAGTAACCGCTTCTTAGGTGCCTCGAGTTATTCATTAAAATCATCTTACATTTTATGATACCCGTGTCACTGAAACCGTAACAGCACATGATACACTCGTGTACAAATTAAAGGTACAGACTACTCATTCTGGTACAGAGCATCCAGATAGGAAATGAAAGGGACCAAACAAATGAATTTTCCAGCATGGCATCTCCTTCCAGGGTGGTTCAGTGGTTAGCACTGTTGCCTCACACCTTTGGGACCAGTGTTTGAGTCTCCATCCTGGATCCATGCGTGTGGGATTTGCATGTTGTCATGGGGTTTCCTCTGGGTACTCTGGTTTCACTCCACACTCTGAAAACGTACTAAAGTGAAGTGGAGTTATCAGGTTACCCATGTACTGTGAGGAAAAAATAAGTACCAAGTCATACCTTTGCTTGTTGCTGGGGCTGTACCCCCTTAGCTGTAGGTAACTGGACCTCCTAAGATACAGAAATGGACAATGAGGAACATTTTTGTTCCATTGATGTTGTTTGTATCTTGGGGATGTTCCTCAGAGTCCATTTCTGTACCTTAAATTGCACAAAAAGGTACAGGTACCTACAACTAGGGCATAAGTGGCAAACCCTTGAGGGTACATCCTCTGTGACAAGTAAAGGTACAAATTAGTACTCTTTTTCTCTGACAGTGTAGGTATGAGAGTCTGTCTTCCTTCCGATGGCATGGCGCCCTGTCCTTGGATAGGATCTGGATCCCCGCAACCATGAATAGGGATTTCATTAATGAAGGGATTTCAGGAAAAGGATGAGCTGTTCCTATCTTGTCTGGATATTTTATAATCAGTGCTATGCTGGCCGCCAAGTCCAGGAGTTTCTGTCTCTGCGTGCAAGGTGGTTCATACCGTCAGACTTGGGGTCAGGGTCGTAACAACAGATAGCGGCTGTTCATTGCTGTGTGACTCAGTGTGTTTGGACTTTGTGTTTATAAGCAGAAAGTTGGTGGTCTGAACCCTGTAGTTAGTAGACTGATACCATCATTGGGCCCCAGAACAAGACCCTTAATACCCTTAAAAATTGCTTGCGGACAGAAGTAATGATTCCAATAGACAGTTTGATCAAAATGCAATTGTTTCCACGGACATAGATTTCAAAAGCCTAACCGAGAAAGTTACATTTTTTTTTTCCTCACTCAAAATATTATTCCATGGCAACAGGTGAGTCTTGCCATGGAAACGTTTGTCCATGTATGGACAGGGTGACAAGCCCGGCTCTGGAGGCGCTGGACACTGGTCAGCCCTGCGATGTGACCCCCAAGCTTGCTGTCACCCGTCTGTGTGGGATAGGAGAATAGACATTTTCCCCATGGGGTTGAATAAAATATCACTATTCTATTCTATCCTCAGCATCACTGACCTGCCGCCCCATCTGAAACATTCATCTCCACAGAGGTTGCTGCTATACTGAGCTCCCCTGGGTGATTCGACAGGTATCCTGCTCCCACTCTTACTTCCTCCTGTGTGTGAATCTGTCCTCTTTCTCCTGTCTGATCGAGGCGGCATCTCTGCCAGTAGCGCCTGAGTACGTCGCTATGCGTCGCCCGTCTGTATACAACTCCCGTTTCCCCTCTCGCCCTGCATGCTGGTCACATACCTTCAGCTATATGGAAATGTGCCCCCAGCTAGCCGGACTCTCACCAGCGAGGCTCCCCCCCGACTGTCAAAATCAAAGCGTTCCGGAACTCCATGTCCTTATTCGCTCAAGCCCGTTCTGGAGTGTTTGATGTCATCTCCATGCACGATGATCTCAGCACGCATCAGACTTGGATTGGAGGGGGGGACCATCGTTAGATTTTTAGTATGACTGGATGTACTTCAGCTAAATATCAACACAGAACTGTCAGTTACTTTTGTCACATTCTTCATATTCATAGAACAAACTGTAGTAAACAATCACAGCCAAGACTGAGATGCTTATCAGTTAAAATGCTGCTGCACAATTTTTAACTGATGCAAAGAAAAAGAACCATAGTATTCTAGTTCTTCCCATTGGCTCCCAGTTCAGTACAGGATTCAGTTACCCCCACGTGGGTAAGCTCCTCCTCATATTACTATTTGGTATTCTTCATCAATTTTTGTCTTTAAATCTACACTTAAAACTCATCTGTTTTTGTTGCCGTTTCAGTACAGAGCAGATTGTGTACGTGTGTTTTATGTTGGTTTAATGCTTGATATCATGTTGTGATTTAATGATCTATGTAAAGCGCTTCGGTCAGCAAGGGCTGTTGTTAAGTGCTATATAAATGATGCTGACTTGACTTGACTATGAGGGTAGGATCTGAGTGAGGAATCATAACTCTGGTATATCAGTGACAGGCTCTGAAGTGTTACTCTGCTTCCATGTCCATGATGGGCCACCATACTTTGCCTTGTAGATGTTGCTAACTTCCCACTCTTCCTAAATGTCCCTCGGTGTCTTCTCTCAGTTGGTTTCCTCATCTTGATTAGTTCAGTATCTACCTTTATTGTCTCCCCCTTCTGATTAGATCTTCGAGACCAATGAATGTTACATGCTCGTCTGAGCCTTGGAGGTTGCCAAAGTAGACATGACAATGGGTTTGCAACGTCTCTCCCTAGAACATGAACAGCTCTGAACAGCTCTGAAATTGCATAGTTATAGACGAGGTTGTAGACAAGGCTTAAGCATATTAATTCCAGCAGTTACAAGATCACACTGTCTTCTGCATATGTGAGGGTGTATTCTCTCACCAGCTCACATGAGAACTAAGGTCTCGCTTTCAGTTTGACACAATCTCTTTTCACAGTCTGTCAGACAAACTGGAGCCATTTTTCCTTGCTGGCACTGATCTCACACAACACCTATCCCTGCAGGACTTGCAATAGCAATTACTTTGATTGGTACATCCTTATCAAAGTAAGCTAGAGTTCCAGCTTTCACTAGTTCATCTTCCAGAACACTGAATGCTTTTCTTTGTACTGGCCCAAAATGAATTTTGTCTTTTCAAATTAGCTGTCTCAGGGGTTCTGACAAAGTCAAACTGTGGAATAAATCTACGGGTACAGCTAACAAGGCCAAAAAAAGCTTCTTACCTCTGAGATGTTTTCTGGTTCTTTAGCTTCCACTACAGCTCTCTCTCTCTCTCCCTCCCTCCCTCCCTCCTCTGTAGACCCAGAGCCCTGGGTAGTGAGTGGCTCAGCATGTGATCAGAAGATTACCAATTCAAACCCTGGCCTCAGCAAAGCAGTCATATATCCGTGAGTCCTGGAGCAAGGCCCTTATCCCCCAGCTCCAGGGGCACCACGCACTGGCTGACCCTGCACGGTGGCCCCCAAGCAATAGAGAACAAGATGAGGCAGGCAAAGAGAAGTACAATGTACTTGTGCAAATGGCAATTAAAAGATAAAAAAACAACCATGAAGTTTAAGCAATCCATATCTAAGCCATTTCTCAGGATTCAGAATTAGCCCACATTCTTGTAAACGTTTCAGGACAGTGTGCAGGTGTTTCTAGAGTGTCTCTTGGTCTGATGCCTACATAATTACATCACCAGAGAACTCCATGTCTCCTAGCCAGAGCAGAGGCGATCTCATGTTCCCAGACAGAGGACACACCAGAGATAAGTCTCTCATATCTGTATACTCCATTATATACTGTGAAGTTGGTGATCTGGCATGAGTCGTGCGTTGGCACCAGTTGGTAGTAGCCTCATTTTCGATCCAGGTTTCCAGGCACCATATTGGCTCATGTCTTGAGGAATTTCATCTGCTGTTGGTGTAGGGTAGTGACAGGGCTGGATCAAGAGTATTAAGTGCCCCTGGGCAACGGTACACTTGATGTCAAGTGGGAAAGAAATGGAGATGTTTGGTGGCTCACAAAATACAGAAATGCGTCTAACATTTCTGTGAGTGCCTTGTTAAAATAACAATATACTGTCATATTAAATATATATTATGACTAGGCACCAAGAAGGAGTGATGATCCATATGCAGGCTTGGGGGTTAAATGGAAAAGGCTTTAGTAAGGACGAAAAACAATAAATGAAATCAAAATACCATGAGGGGGTCATAAAAGAGATGAGGAGGAACAACTAGGATGGACCAGAACTAACCTACTACATGGGACCAAGTGTGAGTAATTAGAGCATCAGGGTTGGAAACAGGATGGCCAGTGACCTCTGTTGGCCAAGTGGTGACATGATGGGTTGACGTTGCGTTGAAGCAGTGTTCCTCCTGCCTCTGGGAGGTAGGAGTGACACTTAGTGATTCTGTGAGCGTTTTTTGGGTTGCTCGCGCCAGGCCTCCTGGACGCACTTCACTGTCATCAGTGATGATACTGGCTTAGTGCATCAACGTTGACAATTTGGCTATGTTTTTGATAGAAGTAGCAAAAATATCTTGTATGTCAGGTCCTGAGTGGCAAAACGTCTCAGATGTTGAAGAGCTGCTACGATATCCTCACTGACTGCATCCCTCACCGTCCACAACAAGCTCAGAATTCCTTAACCACCACGTCCATCTCGGATATGCGTCACTGGGTCTTTGATACACTCGAAAGAGTGAACACTCTATCCATTTTACCACAGAATTTCTCAGTACACATGTCAGGGCCAAATTCTTATGTCCAAAGTTTCACATTCACATGTACAAATACCTGTAAACTCTTATCTTTAAAACGAATCAATTGCTATTTATCTATGTTATAAAGGATGTGTTATTAAAAAGGAGTTGTTGGATTTTTGTGCATATTATATTTGAGAACGCCAGACAATCGAATCACAGAGCAACAATTTTTATCCAGCATTTGTTATACACTCTGTATACCGCGCTGCATAGGAAAACCTTAATTAACCTGAAATTTTCCTTTTGGGGAAATCAAAACGGCTTATCTGGCCTAAATATCAGACCACGTCAAGCTTAAGGGTTGAGAGGAACGGAGAGATCGACAAACAATACGGGTTAATCTTTCAGATGAGATGAGATGCTTATATTCCAGCGTGTTTGTGTTTTGCGTTGAAGCAGAGTTAAGACCGGTGTAGTAGCAGTGATTAATGGCAGGCGGTGAGAAGAGATTCTCACTGACAGGACATCCCGGGGCTGCTGATAAGATCAAATAACGTCTCTAGAAGAAACATCGCCGCTGGCGGAGGATAAATCATACACGCTGTCACGGCATGGCGTCGAACAGGAAGCGCTGAGGATTAAATGGACTTATCTGTAACAAACGTTCAACGGTGTCTTTTTTTTCCAGCACCGGCTAAATTTTATTTGGACTTTTCCGTTCGGAAAAAGCAAAGGAACGACTGCTGGCACGGGAATGAAAGCCTAACCCGGTGTTGTTCATCTTGCGTGTGGATGGCCCATTCAGCACCGGTAACTCCCACCCTTCGTTTGCTCCGCGCGTCGGATCGCAGCACGAGCTGCGGGGAAAGAGGTGAATGTCTGTTGAAGAAATAAAAGAAGACATAGTTGCGATTGCTGTAATACTAATCAGTCTGAATTGGTCCCCGATTCAAAGGTGATTTTCCGCTCTGTCGCTTCTGCGTTTTGGATCCCTGAGCCCAGAGAAGCGGGTAATTAAATAGATGGACAGACACGGCTGACTTGAGTGGCCGTTAATTTCATAGACGTCTCAGACTCTACATTCTCTAAAAGGCTCTTTGTGCGTAGTAATAATAATAGAAAAAAATAATTTCCAGGATTATCAGATTGTGTAATTCAAAGGAGAATCTTGCTGGATGTGGCCAAATGACTAGTTACTAGTTCAACATAAAAACTGTCATAATTGAAGAGCAGAATGCAGTAGGCCTATGAAACGCCAATGCATCGTTTTAGTTGGTAATTTAAGTTATATAAGCATGCAATCGTTAAGGTTCATACATACCCCAATATAATTAAAAAGCAAGGGTTTTTACAAAAATTCACACGTATCCCATTATTGTCCTTGGAAAAAATGTGAGTAATTCCTTGGGTAATATTTTGGGTTATAAATTAAGTTAACATTGTTAAGTATAGTCTAGCTATCACAGCACATCTAAACAGAAAGGATGGGGAGAGCAGAGTGTTTTTACAGATATTCACGTGAATCCATCGAGGTTTTTTCCGTTAGCCTGTAAAGCATATTGATGCCGAGACGTGAAACTGGCCGCCTGCGCTCCAAGGACTGTACACCGTCTCAGATGGGAGATGTGGCGAAATGTTTTGTTCTTGTCTGCCCTTCCTGTTTCTAAAAGTTGGCCGTAACCAGTCAAACTGGTCTTTTCTCAGTCGTCCTTGTTACATTTACTGCACTTTGTGTTTACCTCTTACCGTTCAGGACATGCCACACCTGAGTCTCAAATCCTGTGCCAGCAAACCAGATGTGTCACGCTTCAGACACTCCACCCCCCCCCCCCCCCC
>JAODJU010000045.1:12026655-12037331 GCA_026776725.1 Gnathonemus echidnorhynchus | reverse complement strand
CAAAACCAGCTAATACAACCCCCCAATGTCCAAACCAAAGCTACGCCCTTGCAATAAATCACCATGATGTTTCTACTGTCATGCAGTAATATACAGTTTTGGCTAAGGACGTTCCCACAGGTAGAAATGTCCTACACCTAATGGAACGACAAACTGACTAATAGAGTTTGGGGTATATAGCCGCTATACTTAAAACAGAAATATTACATTCCTCCAGTATTTATTTACTCGAACGTCCCCAAACCGTTAGCTAATAATTTCATATTATAAATGCAATATTAAGATGGCAGTTATAAGCAGGAAAATGTTCTTGCGAGTGAGAAACGTGACCCGCATATGAATGCGGTAAATGTTTTTTTTTTTCTTTCTCTCTCGCGCTCTCTACTTTATTCAGCCAGGTGTCCTTCGGATGGTTAATTTTCATCTTCAGTAAAAAAGCAGACTTATGAAAAATGCAAAAGGGTTTTGATCTTGCCCCTGCCATTTCTCGTGTATTTAGGGAATGTAAAAAAAAACAAAAAAAAAAAAAAACAGAGAAGGAGGTTCGAGGCCCCCCTGACTATGAATTGACTCTCGGCGCTTATTAACGTGATAGTCGTGCACCGGAGCTTGACAAGAGCAGGCGCCGTTTCGGAGGAGCACTACAAGGCCAGCCATATGGCTTTTGGAGACAAAGAGAGCGTGACGGGCGCAGGGAACCTGCGCTGTACCATGAGGGGGGGGGCATTCATCCGCAGTGCACTCCTTTTAGAGGAGCTGAATGAGATCGGTCTCATGTGACGTGTGCACAGGTAATCGGGAAACACACATATTATGAAAACAGCTTATCCATTTGCCTTCGGCTATGGTGGTTTGTGGTGTGTAGTGTAATTTAACGTGGAGGAATCAGCATGGGGGTGGGAATTTTGTTGGGGAGGGGGGTCCAACAACACTGTTTAGCTGATTCACAGCTGGATTTTACTCAGGATTCCTTCCCCATGACTGCCTGGACCCAGTGGTGAAATGTCCCCCCCCCCACATTTGTCCTGATGGGATTCACTGCGCTGACGCCAGAAAGCGACCGGGGTGAAAAGCCGCACATTATGGGATGCGATGGGAAGACATTATGGCATGTGACGGCTCAATGTGACATGGGTGGGTGGGGTTATCGATCTCCAAGGGCCAGTGCCAGAGGGAAGACAGAAGACTGAGATCCACTCCGTCATTAGTCTCCATCTAGCTGTCAACCTTGGGCAGATATGATGCAGTGCTGGACCAAACCCCACCTAACCTAAAATCAGTGATCTCACTCTGCACTCCTTTAAACTGAGTTCCCCGCCGTACGTGCGATTGTGAAAATGATGGAGGGCGTGGAGGTGATGAAGGTTACAAGCGATTGTGGAGCACATATAGAAACAGCGGTGATGGTTAAGTGGGTGGAGATACTGAAGGTGGTATACATGATGAAAAGGACAGGGCTGGTGGAAGGGGATAGAGATAGCAGTCCTTCCCTTTCCCTCTTCATTTGCTGAAGATCACAGGGTTTCTTCTGCAGCCTTTGGGCTGCTGGAGGCCAGAGCGGACAAGCCCCCGACTCCCGTCGGCTTCCATTCCCTGCCAGAGCCCTGACGTGTCAGTCTGGGGCTTCACACCCACCCTGACAGCACACCGGCTGCATAAATAAGTAAAAACAGGGGAAAAAATGCTGATATATTGTATTTTTTTCTAGGGCAACATCAACTAACAGTTGCAATTGCACTGAAAAAAATCAGAGATTGCATTGATTAAAAATAATTAAAACTATAGTCACTTCAAGGGAAATCGGAAACACTTTTGGGCAAAGGCCTTCACGAGGGGGCTCAGGATCGCCTGCAGCGGTTTACCTGTACTGTGCGTATCCTTGGCATTGTATTATTTGGCTATAACTTTCCTTGGTATTTTGCCTCATTATGTCTGGAACAGGAACGTCAAAGGAGTAGAGGATTCTGGGTAAAATATGCATGTTTTTTTTTCAGTCAAAATGGAGTGTTTTTCTCTTATGATTCTTGACCAATAGGCCTATATTTCTGTCTTTATGATTAGTTTGCGTTACATATTGTCTTCATGACGATGGAACAAACAATATGTAGAGATGCACTATACAGAAGCTCCTCTACTTACGAACTTTCAACATACAAACTTTCAGACATACGAACGAAGAGAACTGTAAGTCCGAATTGTGTTCGTTGGGCTCCCGTTTCCTGTCCGCAACATCATTTTTTTTTCTGCGCGCTAATTCCACCTACTACGACTTCTGGCCCCTACCCCTGCCACGCAGCAGTGTAGTGTACGTACTCCCAGCATCATAGTTCTTTGTACTTGCGTATACCCTTAAATGAGGTTGAAAAACGACTTATGAACATTTCAAGTTACGAATGGCCGTTCGGAACGTAACTCGTTTGTAAGTAGAGTAGCGTCTGCATATCGGTGAACATATGGCTGATTTTTAGACTTCATCACCCTTCAAAGTCAGCAGCACCGGAGTTAATTAGATACTGGAATAATGGAGATGATTGCATTAAACGACCAGCCATTTTCCATAGTGGCAGATTTTGTCTCAAGAAATTATTAAGAAGCTTTAGCCCCTTTAAAATGTTCTGTACCCCCCCCAATAAATATGTATTTATTGGCTAAAGTCATGAATAGCATTTTTGTTTGCCATGCCCATCCATTTATCTTTAACTAGGCCCTGTACCCCTCCCAATAAAAAGGCCCTTATATAGGTCTTTTCAATTTTCAAGTTGTACAAACTCCCTTACAGCGTCCGTGCTGGGAGTTAAAGGCAGATTTGAGGAAAGTTCAGTCTGGATTTGCACAAGACTACAACTGCCTCATTATTTCGCCTTTTTATCAAGCAGGAAGTAGGAATTTATTCAAATTATACGGTCCCGTTAAACAACTGGAAAGAGGAAACACAACTGCATAAATAACTTCAGCGAAGTTGCCGAATACGCAAATGAATCGGGCTGTCACCTATTTGATAGTTTGAAAATATGAAGCGAAAAGGTGGAAAATTGCTGTAAAACGGCATGTCCCCCATGCGACATTTTCCGCGTCGCAGTAGCAGCATTGGTGAGCGACAGAATCAGCTTTTAAATGAGAGCTAAACGTTAAACTGAGTGCAAAATATGCCATTTCACGGGGGACCACTGCCTAAGAGCAGCGGGGGAGTTATTCGTTTACTTGCAGCGGGTCGCGTTTCTTAATTATGCTGCGACAAAAGGTTCAGTTCAAAACCAAAGAAAAATTGGATTCATTATATTTGTCGTCAGGATTTGCAGCTCAAGCCAGGTGTCACTCATTTCTTTTGCAATCCCGAAATCTTTGCCTGTCACAGAAGACGCAAAAACAAAAGACCAGGAAATGAAACGTTTCATGGCGACTTCTTTTGCCCCTTCTTAATTTGTTTTCATGAATTCCTGCCGACCTTCCAGTTATTAAGAGTCTGACAAAAGATTTACACCAGCATAACAAGGCGTTTTGTGTGCATTGTGAATTTTACAAAGAATTTAATTATCCCCCCGGGGCTCAAGTCATGATGTTTATATATATATATATATATATATATCCCAGGAAGAGGCGAACTTAACGAAAAGTACGATAAATTTCCCAGGCTGCAGCGCAATACGGAGAGTCCTCAGTTAAAAACATCCCGGCTGTTAAATTGGCAAATAAATATTTGCGGTTGACGACACGGAAAGACGGCCTGAAAAACTCAATTATAAAAACAGGTGTCGCTTTAATAGACCGCTGCCGGGAAAATAAGTGCAAGCAGGCAGGGGTGATGCACAAATCCATAAAAAATGTGAAAAGACATCGTTAGCAGTTTAACTTAGGTGACCTATGAGGATAAATACAGAATGTTTCCATGACGGACCCCAGCGGGTCCTCCACCTGTATTCGCTTTTGCATTTTGTCCAAAAGCACGGCTTGCAAATACAGTAACGGAAGTATTACAACATAAGCAAAGGTCATAAACAGGCTGGTGCTCAATCACCGAGTTGGGTAAGTCCTGGGCAGGTCAGATATAATAAACGCCTTGACATAAATAGTCCGTATCGTCATTACCCGATCCGTACCACTTACCGACGTTATCTCGCACGTCTGCACATGCGCAGCATTTTCGAGCACGTGTGGATCGCACTACGTTTTCTGGCACTGCCTGATCAATTCATAGTGCTATTTTACGACAAACCATGTTATCTACGTTTAGAGCAAATTAATCAAGATAATTTACTGAAATTAAGGTATTCTGGGATAATTATAGGCCTAAGTAAACTAAAATAAAGTCCATTTTAACTTTGGTAGCTTAAAAGCAACAAGTTATCCGGCTAAGCAAAATATCCAGCTTTGTGAATCGAGTCGCTGGTGTTAATGATTCTGCTGGCTTATAAAACAATCTGTTTTCTTTGCTTTAGGTGTCAGTCATCTATTTCCAGACACTCAGACACAAGTGCAGGTGCTATGCGGAACTTTTATTAAACAGACGTTGAACACAAAAATCGGAGTATCTGGTTGAATATCCCATACTGGCTGGTTGAGATCGCACAAGAACAGTCTGTAAAAAGAAACTGATGTTGTGAAAAGTAATATTAACGGTAACAAGTGTAGACTTCTGAAAAGCACAGATGCGAAAGTGGTTCCAACTACGCAAGTTGCTTACGGGAGTTTTTGGGAAGTGCACCCCAGGTTGGGTCATGAAAATGTCATGAAACAAAGTGGTACAAATTGGGCCCTGTTGTGAAATATACCATAAAGTATAATGCTGCACTTGTGCAGTACATGCAAGGTTCCAGTTGAGTAGGTGGTATGGATTAATTCAGCGAGATGGCATCATTAAATGAGTGCCAGTCAAGTGCTACAAAGTAGAAAACAGACAAGGAGCAAGAACACACCTCTGTTTCATCCAGCTGTAGCGATCGTGCAAAACAATCACAGTCTGCTCAAATAATCGTGATCACGTGATTATGTAATAGTTGTGACAGGCTAAGTCTTGGGTGGTATTGCTTCTCATTTTCTCATTTGAGGTATTAATAAACAAATATAATAAAAAAGGTAAATACTACTAACTGTTTTAAGAAGCAAAGAAACTCAGGTTAAGGAAATGTAGTACAAGTTACAGTGTTTATCTACAATCAAAACTAGAAGCAAAGACAAAATTTCAAGAAGAAAAAGACTCAGAAAAAATATGTTGAAAATAGCTTGTGTAAATGTACAGGAGTGGATAGTCAGAGCACACCTGTCCGGAACCATTTACTATATAATAGTAACTGATGCTGCAAAGATTCTCAAACCCGAGTCAAATACATGACAGGTCAGAGAGAACAGCCTGTTAAAGAAATGTGCTCTGGAGACCAATTCATCATGGGTAAGGGGCAGTTTAAAAAGGCTGCTTTGAACTGTGACCTTTTGGATATGGGTCACTGAGATGTCCTAATATGGAAGAGTAATGATACTAAATGTGGAGACTGAGGATGTAAAATGTTGCTGTTCCTCTCACAGGTATTACTAGATAGGCAGCAGAGAGAGAGCAGGAGGCGTAAGGTGTGTAAATCATTCAGGAATTTAAGGACGGTTTCTGCAGGAGTGTTCTGGATGAATTGGGGCAGTGAGATATTGGAAGTTCAGGCAGGATTGAAGTGTAACAAAGAGGCAAGGAATGACTATGGAGCAACTAACAACTTTGATTAGATTAATACCAGTAGTTCTGATGAATAATTGAAAGCAGGGACCTGCAGGACTGGGTTGCAGATATTATGTATTAGAAGAGCAAGAGGATCTAAGGTATAGTGATTTTGGAGTTTTCCCCAGTTACTGAACACAATGCAGTCCAATTGTTCGAGATAGTAGCAAGACATATGAAAAGTCCACCTGTCCACTAGAGGGCAGTGGCTCTCAGCTTCAGTACTCTAAAGAGTAGGCATGTCTTGGTTTTGGAAGGCTAGAGCTTTTAGGTTGTATTTAGGTAGCTAAAGAATCCAGCATCGTGTCCAGTTTACGTCAGCACACTGGTCTTGCTGCTGTAGCTGTCCAAGGTCCGGCAATGACTGTTTTGGGGGGGAGGGTGTACTCTTCACAGGAGAGAAGTTTAGCTGGGATTTGGGGTATCTCCATCTTGACGACGTGGTGTTGGAGCTGCTGAATCGGCATTCAAGGGGAGATGTTGAAAAGATGTGCTGAACAGAGATGTGTGAAGTCAGCACAGTGGCATTATGCGAGTTTCACTTATCTGAGATGAATCTGTGCAGCTGGAGAACTTCTGGAGAGGTGGGGACATCCAGATAGATACTATTCACTAGGTAGCACAGGCCATATCCCATGCACCCCTGTCCATCCAGAAGAATGTCTCTAAACCACAAGTGCTTTTGAGCTTCCAGTATCTGTGCCCAGCCAATGCGAAGCCAGGGAAGAAGGTTCTGGAAAAGGTTATTTGAATGCTAATGCTCGCCTTCAGCAAACAAACTGAATTGTGTTAAAAAAAATGAAAATGACATGGCGCTTAAAACATCAGACAGTTTTCTTGTTTTCTCTATTAAATCATTAAAACGTAGCTTGACCATCAAGGCTGTGGGGCTTCATGTTGAATTCAACACAATCCTATAGTAAACTACGTGCACACACACAGACACACACACACACTTATACACAAGCGCAACATGCCAAGGACCAGCTCAAGCTTTAATGAGAATTTTTATCCCTTTTTAATTCACAGTATTTATTATTTCCAATTACTGAGTACGATATAAAGCCATAACACTAGTCAGAGTTTTCATTGTGGTCCATATTTATCACACTCTATGCATAATAATCTATACTTAGGTCCAATACATTATTGCCTGCACCTTGTGCACCATATATTAATGACTTTTATGTTCTCCCTATTTATGGTGCATTATATATTGAAACTCTCTATATTGTATCTTATATACATAATGTGCTATTTGCATACCTTAACTTGTCACAGATATATATTACACACACACACACCCAGACAGGAGTCACGTGAGGTCACAACTTGATTGTATTTCAGTGAATCGTAACCTTGGGGTCATTATTTTTTCATACTGCTATTTAGTCTAGGCATGCATAATGTACACAGCATCCCTGTAAACAGCAGAATTGCCTCTCCTTCCTAATTTTCCACCTAGGTGGGTAAAAGGTATTCGGCAACCAGTCAAGGTCGGCTTTCATAAGAGTCAAATCAAATTTATAACCATTAATATTAATATATTAATGAAAAGCCCTAGAACCTCCCAAATTTAATTACTGTTAATTATTTGTATAATTTGTGAACATGTAAACACTTATAACACTTCGTTATAAAGTCATTTCATAGCCATAGATGACTGTACTTTGCTGTGACCTTCTGAAGGGACACATAGAAAGATACAGCACCGCTAATTGCATGAATTATACCCCTAAATCAGGCTCTATTACCTGCTACCTATGGGCAAAAATGTTCTGCCGGCGGCATCACTGTCAATCACTGGCTGGTTTAAATCAATTGAGACTAATGAATAGAAAGTGTTTTAGCAGTTAGTGATTGACAGCTTAAAATTATCTGGTCTATTTTGTCCTCTGGCCATTATCTGACGGCTGTGTACGGCACGCAGACACACTCGGTATTCACACAAGCCTGTAACACGCAGAACGTTCAACGTTTCCATGAAAATTGGAGATTATTTAAGGAAGTATAAAAAGGCAGGGTCCCCGATGGACAATAACGGTGTCTATCCCTCCCAGGTGTCCGCACTGTGTATGCACTCACCCTACACATTAATTCTTATCTCTGGTGCGCCAACCCTGGTGTGGACAGTGTTGCCAACTTAGTGACTTTTCAGAACCCTTTAGTGACCTTTTTCTTCTTCTTCTTCAAAAAAGGTGACTAGCTAGATATCCAGTGATTTTTTTTGGACAAACCTTAGCTTGACAACAGTAACAGGGGGAAAAAAGTGAATGAGAACAGCATTATTGGGATCTTGGCCGTTTTAAAATACCCTGTATGTGAGAACAGAGAGGAAACAATGGAAAGGGTTGACGCCATCTGACACTACAGTAGGTAAAATGCAAATGCGACACAATGACGTCAATAATATGCTAATTAGCGTATGGCGTCATCTTGAAAGATTTTGTTACTTTCCCAGCAAACTTTAGGTACTTTTCATTGAAAGTAGTTGGTAACATTGGGCGTGGAGTATGTGGAGTATCGCAGCTGCTGGCAGATATGTGTTTCCCAAACGTGTAGCATAAACGACTGCAAGGACTCCTGCTGAGTCAACATAATGCGTAACTAATTTAAGTTCAATTCAAATGCAAATATAACACTAAAAATATGTTAAATGACATCCCTCGAACGTGTCTGTTCGTATCTGTTGCAACATAATTACCAAGTAAATGAACTAATGATGAACATGAGTGCATACAAAAATGGCACAAACGTGTCTCAAATAGATCTTCCTGTGGCATCATTACGCATGAATGCGATCGATCCATGCAGCAGTATTGCCGCTCAGGGAGCCGAGACCTAATCGCATCATATGTTAGACCCTGGATACTCCTTGTTCATTCGTTATGTGACAGGACCGGGGGATGCTTCCGACGTGTGGTTTCTCAAACCGTCTCCCCAGCTCCCCGCAGCCTTATTTAAAACACATTCCCTACCCGCCTTCGCAGGTTACGTTGCATCGCGAAAAAACACACTAGCCTGCTTGCAGCAATTCACTGTATTGCCTCTCCTTATTTGGTAATAAACGTAGGACCCACAGCCCAATACAGTTTGAAATGTTCGTAATACTACCATAAAAAAGTAAAACGATCATTTAAATTAAGAGAAAACTCCCATCAATACATCGTTAATTAGTCTTTCCAGTCACGCAGGGATGTACAGTAGGCTTTGCAACTCGCTAATTAATGATGATTGTTCACAGTTATATTTAATTAGCCCAATGTTAAGTCTTATTTTAACTATATTTAAGAACAATTTATTCAAGCTGCTAAAACTGTGTGAATGCTGTCAGTGCCTTAGGACAACAGCGCTTTATCGTGTCGCGGTAATAATTATAAAACAACAGGGACGAATCACACAAATAGCTGTTTTCAAGCCGCTCAAACGCCCCGACCGGCTGTTGTTTGACAAATATGCAATAGATTACAATGTTTCAATATTTCACCAAACACATCAAACATTAGACTCGATGATCTTCTTGTGATCAGTACGCGCGCTATATTGTAAGCTCACACTGAATATACCGCACGACGAAGCCCAGGCGGCTCTCACTGATTCCCAGGCATGCTGGGAGATATTCTAATTAACATTGTAATACTCTCCGAGCTCCTCTTTGTGGCGCTCAGCACTTTTCCTGCGCCCCCCTCCCCCCCGTATCTGCAGCGCCAAGCATATTTCCTATGACTACAGATTACCTCCAGCGGCGTGCTTAGCCTGTCCTCTGCGCTGAGGCTCAGCCTGTACTAGCAGAAAGTGGAAAAGGATTTCCACGTAATCTAATTCGACCTTCGGCGCCTGGTGGAGGACGCACTACATCTAAAGGGGAAAAAATTAACGGGGCACCCTCAATGGCTTAGTATGGTCCTGTTAACAAATAAACAGTGTAATAATCTTACGCCGTTTGAACTGGCGCTGCGGTATTTACGCACGTTGATGCATTGCTTAATATGACTGTTCCTTTTCCCTGCTGCGCGACATAAATTAGCTACGCAATCAGTCACATGACCCCCCTGTGTGTCTCCCGATAGTTTCCTGCGTAATGACCTCCTGCATTAAGGTGTGTGGGGGGGGTAAGGATCTCCAGAAATCACAGGAACTTCAGGCAATGTGTTCAGGAGGGGGGGGAAGGCTGCAGAATCAGCACACCTCCACTACCAGTGGAAAGTTTGGACACACCCACCTGTTTTGTTTTTTTAACAGGATGTTACCCAAAATACACCCCCCAGCTGTGTACGATCATTTGGCAGCGACTGAGGGTGATGTGGCACTGTAGCTGATGATCTGGTTCCCACTATCACCTGAACTGGACGGCAAACTGGTAGTTTGGGATTGCAGCATGATAGAGAAGTCAAGGAGTGTTCAGCATACGTGGGATATCCACTGGGAATCTTGGAAAAGCCTCATGTGACTGAGAAGACAGTGTGCAAGGCTGTCACTCAGGCAAAGGGCGACTACTCTAAAATATAAGTTTTGATTGTGTAACATTTTGACTACCACGTAATTCCATATGCACTCATATTATGCTATTTCATTGTTTTGTTGTCGTCAGTATTTTTTTTTTTTTTTAAGCAGGAAATATTTTTTAAGACAGAGGACACCCCAAGTAGCACTTCTTAGTACACATGGAGGAAGTAGCTAAAGATGCTCCAAGCAGATGTCTTCTTGGATGCTCTTCTCCTCGTCTGCTTCTGGAGGGCGTGATGGAGGGTGTGATGGAGGATGTAATGGAGGGCGTGATGGAGGGATGGAGGGCGTGATGGAGGGTGCGATGGAGCGTGTGATGGAGGGTGTGATGGAGGGCATGATGGAGGGCGTGATGGAGGGATGGAGGGCGTGATGGAGGGCATGATGGAGGGTGCAATGGAGGGCGTGATGGAGGGTGTGATGGAGGGTGTGATGGAGGGCGTGATGGAGAGTGTGATGGAGGGCGTGA
>JAODJU010000045.1:12011501-12026555 GCA_026776725.1 Gnathonemus echidnorhynchus | reverse complement strand
AGAAACAGCTGATCACATGGGGATCCCACACGGGGTTAACGAGGGGGCGTGGCACACGGAAGGAGCGGACGATCGGGCAGGACAGGGGTAATGCTGGGATAAGATCTTTATCGTTTTGGAAGCCATTAAGAAAAAAATGCTCTTCTTGTTTTACACGGTTAGCACTGCTGCCTCTCAGCGCAAGGACCAGGGTTCAAATCTCACCCCCACCCCAAAGCTCCCTGAGTGTGGAACCTGCACAGTCAGGTAGTCCCAGACACCCTCACCAACAGTCTGAGAAAACAGATGGCTAGATTTTACTCATGACATCACCCCTACTTTTTCTAAAAGATTCCAAACAACCCTTAATGAGGCCTTACAGTAAAGAACCAGGAACTTCCCAGACAAACAACCCAACTAGCCAACCATCCAAACACTAACCAGACCAAATCCAGCTTAGCTTCACACAAACTACCCAGCCCAAACTACAGATACCATGGTTGTTGACAGCTTCAAATACTCATCACTGAGAATGTGAGCTGGAGCCTAAAGAAAGCAACTACATCAGTTACCTACAGGGTACAGTAGGTGGCCAGATAGCACAGTGGTTAGCACTGCTGCCTCACAACCCAAGGACCAGGGTTCAAATCTCACCCCCACCCCAAAGCTCCCTGAGTGTGGAACCTGCACAGTCAAGTAGCCCTAGATACCCTCACCAACAGTCTGAGAAAACAGATGGCCAGATTTTACTCATGACATCACCCCTATCTTTCCTGAAAGATACCAAAAAACCCTTAATGAGACCTTACAGTAAAGAACCAGGAACTTTCCAGACAAACAACCCAACTAGCCAGCCATCCAAACACTGGCCAGACCAAATCCTGCTTAACTTCACACAGACTACCCAGTTCAAACTGCAGGTACCACACACAAGCACACCAAATTTTCCAATACACATATACTGTATAGTTGCTTGTAATTATTACAAGCAATGACATCCATAGAGGCATAAGTCAGTATATCTACCATTCTTTTACAAAATGGCACACCCCAGACATTGAGACAAACCATTCTGTGAGTACTTTTACTTAAAAAATACTTTAAAGTAAATTTAAAAGTAAGTACTTAGTACTTTCATTTAAGTAAGATTGTTGATGTAGCACTTCTACTTTTACTTGAGTACATATTTTGCAGGATATTTGTACTTTTACTAAGTACTAAGCTTCAGTACTTCCTCCACCGCTGCCCCCCCACCCCCAAAGAGACATGGCAAAAAAAAGCACATATGTCTACCTCCTGCTAATGAAGGATATACTCGAAGACACTTTGGGGCTTTATACATCATTGTAGCATTGGGAGCAGATTGTATTGGGAGGAGAAAATATTAAGGGGGGGGGTGTGTGTGCAGGATTTCCTAGTGTGTCTCTGCAAACCGCTGACAATAACAGGCCACGATTTCACAATGGACGGTCGTTTAGTTTCTAGATGAGCCACGAAAGCGTTAGTTCACAGCTGCCAAGTTGCAGGAACTGCCTCGGTGCCCCCCCCACCCCCCAAACAAGGCGGTTAGTTGAATATTAACAGAGGCAACGTGTATGCTCCCCCCCCCCCGTGCAGCTGCTCGCATTTAACGCAGCTCCGGTTATGCTGGCAAAGCGACGGCCCCTGTCCTCTTTGGGCTTGCTGATGGCTCCCTGGACAATCTTTAAAGCATACGCCTTTTAAATCATTTACCACTGCGATGCAGAGGACAGAGATGTCATACTGAAATAGAGAGAATAGGTTTTAGGTGGACCGTTATGTACAAACAGCATTAAATAATTATAAATAACTGTAAATCCCAACAGTGGATTCACTGGGGTGCAGAATGTGCTTCAGGTCAGATCACACCTTTGGGGCTGTAAGTTCAAATTTGGCCCAAGCTCTCTGCATGTGTGGGAATGTGACGCATGTTCTCCTCATGCTCGCGTGTTACGTGTCACTTTGCCAGTGTCCTTCCACAGTCCAAAGCCACACTGCTCAGGTTACCCAGTAACACTGAGCTCACTGCATGAATGCCCTGTTCAGTGAGCCCCTTTCCTGCCCCTACTCTCTTACATCCTACTCTGTCCAAGACAGGCTGTAAATCTTAAATGAAAGACAGCTATTGACAAAGGACGGCTGGATTTTTGCTCGTTCGTTATACAAAAATAATTCATAGCCCTGTGAGTCATTATAAATTATAATGACAAGAGGGACTACTACGGTATGAATTAAACATGTACAAAAACAGTCTAACTAGCCATCTGTCATCTATCTTTCAGTGATTTAATATACGTGGCTTTGGCCCGTTAACTATTTAGTCATGTCTCCTGTGATCAGCTACACACGAGGGCTCAGGAAGGTTTAGGTAAAGGTCGCTTACCTTAACATGTTAGCTGATTTTTGCTCACACTAAAAGGTGTCGCTTTTTTTTTTTTTTAGCTGATCTGAGTACTCCAGGTCGACTGACTCCATGCACGCACTGCTTATTCCTACAACTCTGATCAGCGGGGCTTTGAGTTTTGAGATTCTGGAAAATTCTTTGCCCCTTATATCTTTTATCCCAGACAAGGCTTGGATTCTGAGCACTTAAATCCAGATTCAATCCCCCTTCAAGTCGTCTAGTTATATGGCAACAATCAATATTTTCAGTGCTGGGAGCACACTGTGGCCTGCTGGTGACTGACCAATGAACTACCTGAGTCAGCATCGCCCCCTGCAGGGTAGGGAAGTGTCATCACGCTGGGATCCCTTGTCGTGGAGGCCTGGCTGGGGAGGTGCGAATAACAGCGGCTGAGTCCCATGCAGAGCCTGCGACTGCACCGCACTAATTGCCCCCCAGCCATCGCACGCCTGGTGCACATTTAACGAGCGGCGGGTGAGCGGGGAGGCGGGGGTCCCGCTGTGCAATTGGGTCGACACAAACGACGGGGAAGGGAGGCCCAATATCCCTGGATGTGTTGCCGGCAGCAGAATAGAGTGAAGAATCCACCATCCTTACTCGCCCATCTCCGAAGACGGTCTTTATTGATAAAATCATTTGACAAGCACAGAACGGCAGCTGGATTCAATTCACAGGATAAAATGGAAGCCTCTTTGTCAGTGGGACCTATGAAGCCGTGTCAGGTCAGTCACAGGAAGAGGGGCAACGCCGGCACCAAAGCGGCAGGACGGGTCCCGCTCAGCAAAGCGCGGAGGAGGATAGTCTGACGTGCCCTGTCCCCGTCGACAGATATGACCGACACACGGACGTGGCGCTATGTGCCAAACCAGAGCGGGAGAAAGCTGGCTGGCTCTTCCGCCCGCCACGGCGGATTGGTGAGGCGACGTATTTAAATGTACTGGGGGGAACGGAGGCTTCGGCATTCAGCAATCGCTGGCCGTCGAGCTCGGATTCAATTAAAGCTAAAGGACAGATCTATCAGCGGACGTGAGGCGTAATGCGGCCCTGTCAGGGAGCGGCGCCAGAGTCGTTAGGAAGCGCTGCGTCAGCTGTAGGGCTGCAGTCCCCCCCACGTCCACGCTTAGCATCGACTCGTTTAGCCAGCGCTAATCTATCCAAAGTGACTTACAGGTCAAGGCAAACAGGTCCACGCTAACGCTTTGATGTTAAATGGGCAGGAGCGGTGACCTGGCGTAAAAAGGCCAGCCGGCTCCTCCTGCGCTATTCGTTTGAAGCTACATGTTGCGTCAAGGATCAGAAGGGTTCGCTTGGGAAGGACTCAAGGTGACTGGACTTTTTACTTACTTGAGAGCTGGAGATTCCTTCATTTCCTGTGAGAATTTCATTCATTTCCTGTGGCCAGGTGTCCAGCCTCCCGATCACTTATAGTTAGAGCGGCTAATTGCTTGTCGTAAGGTCGCTGTACCACGTTATGGGAATCCACAAACACCGCAGACCGAAGACGAACAGCGAATCCCTGAACCTAGGCCTTCAGGTTTCAGCTTTAGCCATTCTGGTGGGGGGTGGGGGGGTATCTGTCCTGGGATGTTAATCAGGCGACTGCACAAGTTTGCATAATTTGCCTCCCACCTGCTCCATATTTCCCCCGGTTGCATGCGTTTGTATTTGTCCTCCCCCAGTAAGCGTGGACCTCTGGGAAATTTGGCCGTCCCGGTGGCCTGTAGAGCGAGCAGATCCCATCCCCGCCGCTTTAGATAATTGCTTTGTTTCTCTACGTTTCATTGCCTAATCCACCTCTCCTGCAAACTATGACTAATTATAACAGTGATGCATTTTACGCCACCAGGCCTGATTCCTGAAGTGTGTTTGAAAACTCCTACATTTGTAAGCTTTCTGAATCAGTAATTTAAACAGGCATCTGTGAAGTAAACCATGGAACAGACACGCTATTTCTACGAGTCTGGAATTTCAGGTAGATCATTGTCTTTGGGGCATTTTTCCCATACTCTCAACAAGATGTCAGTTTCATATAGTGATTCCATGCATCATTTATCTTCCAGAACTGCTTATCTAGTACAGGGTCACAGTGAGCTAGGATCTTATCACAGACAGCATACAACACCCTAGACAGGATGTCAGTCCATTTCAGGGTATGCACTCTCACACAAATCAGAGCCACAGCTTGTTTTTGAAATGCTGAAAGAATCCTGTGCAAATTCAGGTCTGAATCTGCACATTCCAGACCCACCATGCTTTAGCTGATAGCTATAGGGAAACGTGCAGCATTGCAGTATCGCTAAAAGCTCCATTGGTCATATGATGCTATTAAGGGGGTGCAAATTTATATTGTATTCCTGTGAAGTCCTGCCCTGTGTCTTCACCACACTGCCACTGACATTGGTTTCAACTGGCAGGCTGATTTTCCTGTAAAAATGGCTCAAGAATGGGAGCGACATCAGATGTTCAATGGGCCATAATTGAAATTAGTCATTAGACAAATTAGCCTCAAACGATTCACATTGGCGTGATCTGCAGAAGACTCGAGACATTACGCATCTTCTGATTTCGAACGACGGGTCAAACTTTCGGTGGGACGTGATCTTCGGTGCAAAGCCCTCGTAATTTCCCTTGGGGGGTGGGACTTAAATGTGACAATTAACACATGATCAGTGGGTCACATGGGGATTACATCAGAGTTACCGCGCAGGGCGCCAACAGGAAGGTCAGGCAGACAAAAGTGTGGGCTCCTCCTCTGCTCTAGGAAGAATCATGGGAAAATATCAGCAAGCCGGAAAAGAAAATAAAGAACGCCCTCCGAAAGGTTTGAGGCCTGCTCCCTTTATGTGACATATCATAGGATAAACATTTCACACATAGATGGGCGAAGGGGTGTTATTAATATAGCACAGAACATAAAGCCGCTTCAGTAGAACTGAAGCACTACTATTAACAAACACAAAACCCATCTGGAACATGCCTGAGAGTCCTAAACTACCCCGAATCCACCCAGCTGGCCCTAATTAAATCACGACGAGGTAATCAGTCCAATTGGTTACTGCTTCATGACACTGGTATGAAACCAAAGCAGTTTACGTCTGATACTAGCGGTTATCAAAGCAAGTCATGAATTACAAAAGTGTAGATGAACAAGCGGACTTGGGACCCCCCCAAAAATATTGCTTGAGTGGAGGTTCTTGTTTCTTACCGCTTTCCCAGGTGACACCGTTGACGGGACGTCTCCAGGGCCTGTGCTACTCCAGGGCTTTTTCTTAACCGCCGGATGTGGGACTTTCGCCATTTCAGTGCATCATCTGAATGGCCTTGAGCTGCAAAAACAGCAACCGGACCTCAAATGTGTTTCACGAAAAGATCTTGCACTTGATTGCATCAGTCCGACGCAACTAAGTTTGGATGCGACTCCTTCAAGGACGGCGGATGCAGGCGGGGCGTCGAAGGCGACATGGGCAGATGTGGCAGCGGCTAACTTTAACAATTTGAAGAAAATAAGGCTCTTAATAGATGGAAACGGACACTGGCTGTGTTTATGGGAAGAGATACTATTTAAAAATAGTCAGCATTTTTTTTTCCTGACAAGTTTTCTGCTATGAAAACATTTTTTCACCAATTTTGCTGAGTAAAAGTTTTTTTTCTGTGAAAACTGTAATTCTGCAAAGAGTCGCCATTATTCTGAATCATTGTTATCCACACACACACACAAAGAGAGAGAGAGACACACAGACAAACACACAACAATGATACGACTTGGGGTAATATCAATAACAGGTCTAAATTAATCATACTTTTGTTGTCAGTGACTACGGGAACTTGCGTCATCCATACAAGACGGGATATATTTGTTTTGCATGGGTGCTTTTCCCCATAGTCCGTTATACTGAGGGGTCATTTGATGTTTTTAGTGGTGTGTGGTCTCTTGTGGTACAAGGCAAGGATCTCAAGAAGGTTCATAAATCTGCTGAGCTGTGCAATTTTACCGCACCGAGAGGCAGATGTGAACACCCAGGAAATAAAAGGAAACTGTTTTACTATTGATTTTCCAAATCCATCAGGGCTTCTGCTGCAATGAGCTCCGTAGAGCCAAAGGTATCAGTGCCAATTACCCTGCTTTAACTGAGGGTCACGGATGAAAGGTAATGTTTCAGTGTTTACAAAGCATTCAGCCAATAAACAGGCATTAACCAGAAGTCACGTGACCGCCTTCTGATTGGTGGAGAGCGGCTGTGATGAGGAGAGAAATATGTACAAATATTTTGGCTTGCATTGAATGCTGACCTCAGCGCGGCAGCCCGCTATCTTCAGGACCATTTGCAACACAGAACTGGTAGCAGAGCTCGCTAGAAAATAAGGAAAGAATGAATGAAAGAGCAGTGGATGGGGTGATGGAAATGTGCTTTGTCCTCAGGGTGTTGGATGCGGATTAAAAGAATGTCTAAGGGTGGACGGTGGCCAACTCTGCCCCGCGAAGCCAATAGAACGTGATTCATGTAGCTGCAATCTTTAGCTTTTCATCGCAGCAGCTGCCCCGGTCTGGACAGACACCTGGGCTTCCCCATGCTGCATAGCCCCGCTGCGGGCGAGCGGGAAAGCCTCCAAAGCATAACGTGGGTAGCCGAGAAACTGCCCTCCTTAATTCTACGCACCTGGCCTGTTATTTAACAGCAAAACTCGTCAGCTAAATTTCATTTCACGGCTGACAGCGCGCTTTCCTCCCCCCTCATAAATGCAATATTCAGAAACATTCAACTAAAACCAACTCGGAAAGATATCGATCTGAATCAGCACGTACAACTCCTCACGTTTATTTTTTTCTCCACATTTTGGCAGCAAGATGTTTTATATAAACGAGATTATTACGTTCGAAAATATTTCGCGTTTATGATCTAAAGCCGATACACAGCTATACTTAATCCAGTCCCATTTGACTATTATTACCCACTCTGGCGCGTGGAGACAGGTAGCTAATGGCCAAGCAACCTGATGTGTGCAGAGTGGAAATCATTAGTGCGTTAAGATCAGGTAAGTCCAGTCAAAGCCATTATGTCTATAATTGTGCATTAGGACAAAAGTGACCTCAGATCTGATAATCACATAATGGAGTCCAGGGTTCCCGCCGTAGTCAGAACATGTGACCGCTAGCTTGCGATCTCCATAGTGTTTGCACGCAGAAGCCGACACTTTCCAGCACAGAATAAAAATGTTCATATGAGTAAAATGATGCCATCTTACCCTTAAAAGTGTGAGAAGACTCCTAATTACTTTCTCCAGTTGTGCTGAGACACCAGGACTTAATGCCCAGAGGTAATAAGCAAGGACCCAACAAACATTTTATTAGTTTTACAAGTGCTCGAAGTAAAACGGGCAAACTCATCTGATTTCCATTACGCTGTAGTTTCCCACAGACTCGCAAGATACAGACGGCATCGGCCCGCCTTAATTAAAGTGTTACGGATGCATTATTAATTGTGGGGCTGCAGTGACATTAACAGCTTCACCGAAGAGCTTATTGCGGTCCGGGTCCCCCGGCACCAGGAAGATCTCGGCCAGAGAATGGTCTGAGTAATCTACCTTTCATAAGTAAAGCTCCGCCTTTTATGGGGGGCGGGTGAGTAAAAGGCGTGAAGAAAGCCGTCTGAGTACAGAAAACAAGGCTGTGATTTATTCTCATGAGCGCATAAACGAACGCACTGCGCCCCCAGGGCTGGCTGCGAGCCCACATGGGAATGCAGTTTAGATCTGTGGTGGTTATGAAGCCCTGAATGGTTGCTAGGTTGTATAAAAAAGATTGCCTGATAACCGGAAAGATTATGGTAAAATGCTGGTAAGCAGTGGGAAAAGCGCAGGTCCCACGAGAAGGAGCCAGGTCAGTGCAGGTCACTTCTTATGGCTAAGAAGTGCTGTCACCAAAAACGATGTCGTCACAAATTTCGCCATAGGAACGTATCAATGAATGAACTAAGTATGCTTTTAAGTTTAATAAAATGCTATTTTTACACTTTTAAACTTCTTTGATTCGTGGCGTCCACATACTCGGGCGATTCCATAACTTTTTGTTTGGAAAAAGTGAAAAATATTGTATATTTATTGTATAAAATATTCACACTCTAAAGGTTAATAGTGAGGAAAGGGAAAAGGTGATCTGCTACGAATCTTGGAAACAGATCCCTAAAAGCACCAAATTCCCAGCGCAGCCGGCGGACGGCACGTGATTCGCGGAGCGCTTAGCGCCGATGCCCGGTTAACAAGTCGCGGTCATCTGCTCGGCTTGAAACCCTTATCCCTCCCCGCTTACAGGTCACTAAGCCGGGAAGCATATGTCGCAGAGTCGGGCGAGTAAACAGCGGCGCAGGAAGCGAGATAAGCCGGTTTGTATGGCGAGTGCGCTTTGAGAAATGTGCACACCGGGCTCCGACACCCCGGCGACAGGATCCGCCGTCTGAATGGTTCCCATAACGAGGGGGATGAATGAGGGTATAATCAAGCTTTTATAAAAACACAGGCGGCTCCAGGTGTCTGGGTATCCTAAAACGCCTTCTGTTTTGTACGCATTCATGATGCACATGAATATATATGATGTGCCCTGTTTGGCTCCCTGGTCCTGCTGTTGTAGCCTGGTGAAACGTAGATAGGACGTTTTTGGGTTAGGGGGAGGGGGGCTGTGTACCAGGACTGGAGTTTCTTGTATCACATTGCCATTAAGCCGGATTTCTCCCACCCAATACACTGGAAACCATTAAATTCTTTCAAATATTTCATATCCCACTTAACATTAAACTTATAAACATCGAGTATATCTAATGGATGTTTGTAAGATTCAAGGAGTTTATAATTACTGTTTAAGGTATGTTAGTGTGTATCTGGCTCTTCTAAGTGAAATATCATCACTGTAGCTGCTGTCAATGCAGGTTTCAGGCTCTGCTGCCTAGTGTTTTAGTCTTGGCCAAGAAGTGATGTTCATTAGCTAATAGCTACTGTGTATAAACCACTGTGAAGGCCAACAGAGAGTACAGGTCCCCGTAGATGGCTTTCACAGGGGAGATTGGTAATCTTTCAGTGTAAGTTTTTTCTTTTAAGCTGCTCATCATCTTTTCCACTGTGACGTCCCTCCGTCCATTCCCGTTAGCGTGGTTCCAGATCATGTGACCACGACCCCCACCCTCCCCGCCTGCCCCCCACAAACGCACCGTTAGCCTTCTCCTGCTGACGCACACGCTGTATTAATAATGCAGCATCTCTCATTCTCTATTTCAGGCCGCACAGGGCCATGACCAAAGTGGCCCGTCCAGCCGCTGTCGAGCCGCATCATGCTGAAGCTTTCACTGCTGTGTCTCTGACTGAGCTCTGCTGCATTTGTTGCCAGACAGACAGATGTCATTCCAGACAGTTTTTTTAATTGAAATTTGTTAGCAGTTTAATTGGCCGAGCACAGTCATTCTGTGGAGAGACTGTGCTGGATGTTTTGCTTGCACAGATGAGCACAGATTGCATTTCCCACCCAGACTCTCAGATCCTGGGCGTGATCCTGGTCTCTGATCCTCTCGACTGGTGAGCTTTTCAAATACATCGTAGACTAATAAACAAATAATTTTATGTTGCTACTGATTGTTTACAAGAATTCATATGGGGTCACAGTGAACGTATCCCTCATACATGGAGCGGAGTTGGGATTCGAACCCACAACCCTGGAACTGTGTGCCTCTCTGCCTACAAAATTTTTATATTTCCTTTCCCACCAAATTAATCCATGTAATGTGCATTATATGACGTTTTATTATCGTCACGCTGTTGGAACAGTCAGTGCCGTCGAATGCCCACGTAGTGCCCAAGGCTGGCGCCCCCTATCTACGACAAAGTGAAATCACTTTGCTAAGTCAGCACCCCCCAGAAGATGGCGCCCTAGGCAGCCACCAATGTCGCCTAATGGTCTGTCTGACATTGGAAACAGTGCAGTGAGCCCAGTGGGTGAGTCCTGCAGCACAGTAAGCAGCCGTTCCAGCTGAAGGAGGGAAGAGCAGAACGGTGACGACAAGAACCCCATTCCGCGGCAGCTCCCTGTGCGCCTGGGCGCTCTGATAACACACATCACCTGTATCTCAGAGAGCAGGCCGGCTGCCCCATTTCATGAATAAATCAGTGCCGCAGGGTAACAGTGATACTGACCATTCAGAGAAAACAAAACGCATGTGATTCCTTCGGAGCTGTTACGTTTTTTTTCTTACATGCTGATGTAATGCTCCTATTATTGCGGATATAGAATTGATGTCAAGACTCATTGCTCATTGAATTCCTTTGCAACATCCATCCTAACACAAGACAATGGGACATGGGTTCAAAAGTTTGTTTTTTTAACTGTGTTTTTAATTAGATTTTTCTATTTCCTGCTTTATGTGGGGCAGTGGTGGCGTAATAGTTAGGGACGTGTGCATGAGACTGAAAGGTTGTTGGTTCAAATCCCCAACCAGCGAAGTACCACCCCCAAGCACAGTTCCCTGGGCATTGACTTAGCTGCCTCCTGCTATGTCACATATGGGTTAAATACAGAGGACCCATTTCATTTGTGTGTCAACAATTAATCAATTACTATTTCTTTGCACTACCAATGAGATCAAAATTTCATCACAGTGTGTGATCGACATGTCATATAAGGCTGGAGTTACGGAATGAAGATACTTGAACTTGAAGTTTAGGAGGCAAGAATGACTCCTGAAGAACAAATTCATTTATCATAACATAAAGAGACCAGCTTCCCCCCTTCCTGTCCGAAGGACACAGGTGAGTAATTACAAGTGAGCAGGGTTGGGGGCATCCTGGGGTGGAGTGACGTCCTGGGGTGGAGTGACGTCCTGGGGTGGAGTGACGTCCTGAGGTGGGGGCGGTGTCACAGGAGTGTCCTGCTTGCCCCTTTCCCCTGATTCTGTCCCAAGCTGACTTCTCCTCAAGTCCCTCACCCGCTACCAGCCACTCTGCCACAGCCCATTCATGACCCCAGTTATCCCAGTTGGGACTTTTTGTGTCTTTTTTCCTCATCTGCCAGCACCAAGGTGAATGTTCTTTGCTTTCCCTCCCCCAAGCTGATGCTGTCACACCCTAAACTGGCTCTCTAACATAGTGGGCATTTTCGCCGGAGGGCAGCAGAATTCATCGTGGGGGACCCGGAAGTCGAAGGCCGATTTATTTATTTTTCCTTCTTCCTGTCCACTTCTGTTCCTCTCTCCCAGGAGGGGGGGGGGGTAAAATGACAGGAAACTGCACTGCTAAAGAAACCCGAGTGTGTTGCTGGGTGTAAGAACCACATATAAAAATATAGCTGTCCATTAATGAACTTGGCATCAGGGGTATATATAGGGGGTTGGGCCACAAGCCCCAGCTGAAAGCTGATTGGCCCCCAGAGTGCTCCCTCCCCTGTCACTCAACATTTCAAAACATATCATTGGCTAATAAGGTTAGCCCCTCTGCATGAATAAAGCCCCCTCTTATGCTGACACTTTAAAAAACAAAACAAAACAGAATTGTCCCTTCTTGGCGCTGTAATGGTGCAGCCCCCCCATGAAAAAACAACAGGTTATGAGACTTTAGGAAAGTGAGGGAGGGGACCCCATTACCAGCGGCGTGGTGAACTTGTGGTGAGCACAGTTGTCCTTTTGGCACGCCTGGCCTCCGCAGAACGGCGCAGGCATGCGCTGGACAGCCTCCCGGGTCCTGACACTGTTATTAACTCTGTCTCTCCTGACATTGTGCAGCAGACGCCTCCCCTGGCTTCTGTGCACTGGCTGACCGAAGTCAGTGGGCTTTATTCCTGTGCGTCCAACACACAATTCCCTGTGAACTGAAAAATGTGGACTGTCTTGTGGTCCCTGAGGACTGGTTTGAGAAACAATGGTTTATTGAACACGCGATAATTCTGGGGAAAACGGGCACCTTCGGCAGTCCAATTAGGTGTGGATGCATGATGATTGGTCCTGATGGGGGAAGGACATGACCTGTCCCGTCAATATGTCACTGCGGTGGACCAGACGGCTGTCCTCAGCATGCCTGAACTGATGACTGGGGTCCTGGCAGTGTAGAGGACTGGGGCAATCTGTCAACATTAGTCGACGACATGAAGCAGGTGTAACTGGTCCTCTAGGACCTCCCAGCCATCTTGCCAAGCCTGCTTGCTCTTCCGGAATCGCTTTCCATGAATCGGGCAGAGCTCAGGACGGTCCAGGCCCCAGCCTTCCATGAAAACCGCAATAGCATACGTTCCTGTGCCAGGTGCTTGAGCAGATCCGATGAAATGTTTCTCGCGTGTGGCCGATGTAGGACATTTAATTGAGCTTGTGAAAGCCAGGGCGCACGGCCCCGCAAAAAGTAGACCTGTCTGGATTTGAGTCACATGACTACCGCCTATACATTCACACGGCAAAATAAACTGCTAGCCTTTATACTGACTGTTCCCTTTACCAGCCAATAATCAATATGCATCCTATAAAATATGACGATAACCACTCGCATCATTACCATCAGGGTTTCGTGAATACAGTTTAAATAAACCTTGTGATGTCTGACTTACGCTGAGCGGCATCGATCTGCCGACGCAGTTAGTGTAAAATCAATAAGGGCGAATTGATACGAAGGGTACTGTGAATAACGAAATCGGCTCCGTTTGTGAGGGCTTTGTTTGTCACAGTGACCTGTCGTGTTGCCATCGCCCTGGAATCTCCGGCTGCCATTTGGTGAGTTTCCAGAGACGATCCGGGTTTAATGGTGTGTGGGGGCTTTGAGTCTTTGTGGGTGGGAGCGGTAACGTTTGATTATAGCACATATAAGGAATATGAGGAAATAGAATATATTCACTGTAAACCTATAAGTGAAAACACCCCCCTACCCTATTTCCCTCAAAATCGATACTTATAAGATGTTTACCAGCATTTTTTCTATATGAAGGGCAATTCTCAGCTCATAATCTCAAAAAAATCAATTATTGCGTTTTTTTCCCAAACTGTAATTTTTTTTTTTACTGGCTCCTGCTTAAAAAATACAACATCCTCTTAATCACGGCTTCGGTAGTAGCGTGAAAGGAAATATATGTACACTTTAATATTGGACTGCATCGCGCGTTCCGGGAGGACGGTACTCGGCATGTTGAAAAGTTCAGTTCTCCCGGATGAACGCTAGATGGGGCTCTCCTTGCTCCTTTCAACACGCCGCCTTTTCTCACGCGTGCGGCTCCTCGCATTAAGGACAGTTTACCTCCCCTCCCCTAACTCTATAGCTCCCCCTCCCTGGTTTAAAGATCTTTTAAAGGAGTCCTCCCTCGGAGGAGATTTAAAAAAAGCATAGCCATTAAGGGAGAAGCTCAGTGGCTGGGCTCTCACTATCAGAACAGTAAATGCTGTAGATTGCTTGGATAAAGCCTATTTGGGACTGGTAGAAATGTTTCCCTTTAAAACCGCGCACATTTCTGTTCTATAATTAAAACCTAAATCCTGATACAGTGTAATTGACCCGTGAGGATTAAGCTAGATGACCGTTCAGAGGTGAGCAATTCAAGCACTTTCTACTCGTATGCGAAATGTCATAATCTGTTTGATAACGGAAACGTCCAGACCAGTTCCACAACCATGACTCAGAATGTCCCCTTCAAACTCTCACTGTTTACATCTAAAATGAAACAAATGTCCTGAAAAAGTCTGAATATGACTCCAGCCCAAAGATACCCAGGGGTTAAAATGAGACTTTGGTCTAGAAAAACCAGCCCAGTCATTCAAAGTCTTTCTCATTTTTGGAGACTAATCAGTATATTTCTTCATTAAAAGTCTCCAAACAGGTGGAAAGTTCAGGTCTAGGAAGTACAAATCCAGACCAGGGTTTTGTTTCAACCAACCAGTTGAGTATTAAGAGTCACAGGCATGGCATACTGAATTGGTTGGTTGAAACAAAACCTTGGTCTGGATTTGTACTTTCTGGACCTGAACTTTCCACCTTTGCCTAACAGAAGGAATGGAGAACGTAGTACAGCCAGGTCTCCTGGGACACCTTACTAGCTTCATCCTCTTGGTTTCATGCCAGTCCGCACTTCCCGACCAGGAAACTGAAGGTACAAGCTAATCCTCTCTGCTCTTCATTGGCTCTCCCTCTGTAGTTGTACTGCCACCTTCCCATCAATAGATTCAGATATAAAACATGAGAACTGATCCTGTGTCCTGTGGCTGCGTCCGTGGACCCGTCAACAATCCCGCATCATCAGGTAGGAAGTAACAGTGCCACCTTGCAGCAATGGCCTTTTATTATATTAAATCTAGTCTTTTATTTTATATGATAACTCATCAATTATATGCAGATGGTGAAGTTGTTTGGGAGTTTTAACTCTGACTAAAGGGCTGCAGGATTAGATCAGAGATTCAGAGGTTTGTGTGTGTGTGTGTGTGTGTTTATTCATATGAAGATGCGACTGTCGGCCATATAACCCCCCCAAAGTGAATCAGGTTTTATCGTATGCTGCTGTGGTGTGTCAGATGCACTCGAGCTCCCTCCACAGGGGGGTGCGGCGGCTATGACTCGGAGGTGATGTAAGGTCACTGTCTGTAGCGTTTAGCTAAAGTCACTGGAAGAACAAAAGAGAACAAACAACAAATGGGGGGGTGGTGATGGGG
>JAODJU010000045.1:11969797-11981159 GCA_026776725.1 Gnathonemus echidnorhynchus | reverse complement strand
CGATGTTTGAGTTCAGCTCATGAAAAATGGGAGCAAAAACAAGAGTGTTGCGTTTATATTTTTGTTCAGTGTATGAAGTTCTTTTCAGTCCTGAGTAAGCGTATCTTATTCATTTTCATGAGTTTATCATTGGCTGCTTTGCTCTCTTGTGGCGAGTTTAGGGGAATTTCGCTCAGCAAATAAGTCTCAGCATTCCTAAACCCGCCTGAAGACATAAAAGCTGCCCGAATCCAGCTGTTCTGCTGGTCTGAGCACTCGGGCTCTTTCATGAGAACGACATAGTGGACAGTCACCTAGGATGCCGCTGGGTTGCGAATAAACGGCGATTCTCACTAGCGGTTCAATGAAGACCAAGGATCGAGTAACACGAGGGCTCCGGTGTCAGGATGAGTTTCCCGGAAACCAGCTGCCTAATAAGTGTCCAGCTGAGCAAGTAATAACAAGCGAAACCATTTGTGTATAGAGCTGTGTGTGAACTGACAGGAATTTAAAACATCCAATCCATTTAAATATAATGGCAGATTAAATGGACTTTAAGCAGATTGCCAACGAGTGACACACTGACATTGTTGATATTTATTTTTCTGAGTCAAATATATGCAAAACGAGAACACATAAAAAGCCTCGAGGGGCATTTTTTATCTTCAGGAATGAATGGGAAACGAATTATATTCTCCTAATGTGATTACTCATCACCTGAAATGAGCTACGGGTGACAGTATGTTTATGAGAAGAAAGACTGAGGAAGCTCATTAAGATTCCCACTGCCTCGACAGTTCGCTTGTTTAATCTATACTAAATGACAGGGGCCCGTAAAGCAGACAAGGGCGCGGCAATGCAGTGCCACGCTGGTGAACCCTCGCCAGCTACCGCCCCCCCGCGCATGCGCCCCCTTGGCCACCATCCATATTAGCAGCGAGCGACCTCTGGCAATTAGATCAGCTGCATTCTGAGAAAACGGCCACAGTCTGAAAGTGGATATTCCTCGTAGGGCCGACTAATTAGGAAGAAAACACAGGCGTCGCTGTGACAGTTCAATTAGATTTGCCAGGTTTTTCAAAACTGCGTCTTTTCAGTAGTGTACAGTCAGCAGAAAAAAACGACACTTGTCTTTTCTGAAGGGGGGAGACTGGTGGCAGACATGACTATTCCTCCATCTGCACTCTACGTCGGTATATCCTTAACTATTTATTTAAAGTTTAACAGCTAATAGACCCTGCTCCATCCTCTTCACTCAGCATAAAAATGCTATCAATGTATCATTGCGTAACGATTCATCTGTTTTTACAATATTTTAGTTTTGCCATGCATTAAGTCACATATATATCAGTCATTCGCCCCAGACAGCAGTTGTGAGTACAACATAAAGAATCTGACTATCAATAGATATACTCCATGTCTTGTGTAAAGGATAAAACTATAAGATGAGTTAGATACGAAAGGAAGATTATGTCTTTCACTACCAGTTTACAGTTTCGCCGTTACGGCCAAGATTCGTTGTTAGTGGGTCACACAGTCACACCTACAAGGCTTGGGTACACACTCACTCTCAGGCTCCAAGAGTCTTAGTGACACTTCCTACGTCAGCCACACAACAAACAATAACAAGCAGTCTGTCCCTTTGTCTTCCTACACAATGCTCGGCACCTCGCACCGTCGGGCACGACAACAGAGCGTTTAAAGTGTCCCTCTGTTGCTTGCCTTGTGAATAAAAGAGATTCATTTTTAAAGCCCCTAATGTTCCGATGTGGGGGATAAAAATAAATTTCCACAATGCTGCAAAGGAAACGGAACTACAAGATGGGAGCACTGAAGTGTGACCAGCTTCCTGTCAGCCAAGAGGAAAATGTTTAATATTTGTTTTTTCGTCGGTATGGAATCATTATTTGCCCGCAGGGTTACCGCAGATGGTGATGTTCAATCTATGCTAAATGAGGACAATTCATTACATAAACAAAACAGCCGGCCTTGGGGAAAAAAGACCCAAGTTTCATGTGACAGCTCCAGACGCAGAGCATATTCATAAATTAACGCCGGCTTCCAGAGATGTAGCCGCATTAAGATACGGCAGCATTCTTCGTCCTTCGATTCTTCCTTTGATTTCTTGCTGGCTGTGTTGTCCATCTCGCTGATGGACAGGTTTGCTGAGGGATTAACTGTGGGATTCGACAGATTAGACAACAAGCACATCGGCGGCTCGTATCGCTCGAAGGTCATGCCATTCGGCCTGAATGAGGCACCATATGATTACACACGGGGCAGTTATTTTTACATCTTCCTTTGCAAAAATATTTAGTTTCAGATTGGGAACACCAAGCTATTCTGGTCTGGTAACCTAGCAGTCATTGTGCATCTTAAAGGGTGGAAAGTGTTAGGCAACTTAGTCCTCCAATGGCACCCCATGTAATAGAGCTCACACAAGGGATTCAGTTTGATTATCTGCCAGGGCATTAGAGAGCATCACCAAGATCCTGCAACCTTCATGGTGATGAATCAAGTTCCCACGTATATTTATGTTGTTGTCCAAGGGTAAGCAAAATATGAATCTTGTGGGGCAACCAGAGCAGCTCTCACTGCGAAGCTGGGGTTTATATGTTGGATAAAACTCTTTGTATGTTTACACTTCAAGAAAGAAATTATATTCTGCCTTACCTGAAATGTAATTAATATGGGAAGCAAATATGTGCCGTATTTCTCGACACTGGATAAGGGCGTTGGTTTGATTTCAACATTGGTAAGGATCAAATCAGCCCCAGATGCCCCGCCCACACAAAAACACACAGCACCCCATAATATTGGCATGGTCATGTCCCTACTGTCCGTACCCAAAGCTACGCTCAAGACTCTTAAAATGGGCTCCTCCTCCATCATCTCATCAGTTGCCGTGTGGATACCAGTCAGGCATTTTCAAGCAAACACAGATGACTCAGGCCCATTTCATTAAAGGTCATTCTGGAACGTCTTTTAATGTCCACTAAATGCCCAGTGCTAATTTTAGTGCCTTTATTAGTTTACTCTTAAATACAGCACACCAATGACCCCTAGTTATTTTTTTCTTGTGTAATTATTTAACAAAATAACATAAATAAATAAATAAATAAATAAATAAATAAAACCTTTGTCACCTTTGTCAGCTCTTGGGTTATGGAAATCCCTGTGAGCTGATTTACCCACAATTCCCCTCCCATTGATTTTGACATTAGAGGCTGATGTCACATAACGATATATTAGGACACACATTTGCTTTCCCTCTGGGCTAACCAGCCGCTTTAGCAGATCCTCATAGCTTTATATCCTGATTTATGTATAGCATTATGTCTGAAAATCACCCGTGGCCCCCTCGAATCTGTGCTACATCGCTTTTTATGATCTCACGCGTCTCCTTCCTGATGGCTTTTTGAGCGTGTAGTTAAGTGTGTGCTAATTAGCTATGGGTTCATTTAATTACGCGCATAACTGGTGTTTTTATTCCAGGAAAAGTGCCCACTGTCCTTTCCATGACATCACATGTTTTTCCCATTAGAAATGCGATCGCATCTGAGGGCTGTTGCAGGATGTCCTTCCTGTTTCAGGAAAGGGAATCGCTTTGAGGCTCGTTGGCGCTGCTCTTGGTGAGCGGAGGGTTTTCTGTGATAAATTAGCACTGTTTTCAGGTGTGGGGCACAGAGTCGGCTGATGAGTTCATTGACTTGACTTGTGCCTTATTACAAGACACTGGGTTCTGCTCCGCCTCCCAACCCAAGAACACACAACCAGACCCTGATGCCTGAGCCCACACCCCGCTATGGTGCCAGCGCCCCCTTCTGTTTCCCTTGTGCAGATGCCAAAATGGCCGCCTTCTGTTTATATTCCTGATTAGCCACCGGTCCCATCCCTGTAGTTTCTACTTTCTAGGCCATCCTCCCATATTTTCATTGCCCCAATCAAATCTTACATGCGTAATTTCAGAAAAGTATTGCACTAATCGATCGAGTCCTGCTGGCATTTCGATCAGTATCCACAGACTGTGTAATGTATAAAGTATTATACCAATCCCCAGGAAACAGCCGCAGGAAAATGCAGCTGGATGCTCTGCTTGGCATTGACCGCCTGTGCCATTCATGGTGGGCACTAAGGATCTATTAGTTCCTTCTAACCTCCCCATCTTGTGATCTTTGATCTGCTACTGCTGACCTCCTCCAAATACCAAAGGTCGTTTTCATTTTTATCTTCTCCATATTAAGTTCTCCTTATTAGTCAGGTGTCATGTGGCCTGTCATAGCTGCATTAAATCACTCCACCTGTCCCTTATTCCCTACAAGGCATATATATTGGTGCGTTATGTGAAGTAGTCTGTCCCCCTGATATTAGTAACGCAGAACTTCATTCCTATTACCCATAATCCCCTAGCACACAGCATTGGTTTCACATCCATTTTTTTCCATCGATTATATATTTCTGTGTCGTGTTGACCCCAAACCTCAACCTCTTCCTGTATAATCATTAAAAAAGCTATATTACCAATAAATATTTTCCTTACTGCTCGGTGCCCATGTCACATTATTAATTATAATTATTTTTCAAACCATATTCAAACCTCTTCCCCTCAATTACAGGGAACATCCTCGCATTCAGTTGCATGCAATCATACACTATGGGAAATTTAGAGACTCCACTTCACCTAACTGTACATCTATGTGATTTATCGTTGTGGTAAAATGTATTTAATATTTTAGGTTTCTTCCACGAGCCTATTGTGTGGGTTGTGTGACCCCACTAATGTCAGAAAAGGGAAACATGACACAGTCTGCTGACAGTGCATTGCCCGCACTCCTGAAATCTGCCAGAAAAGGTCATGAGCCTTGTCTTTTATTGCCTGGATTATGCATAAGACCCGAGGTACGTCAATTATTCATCCAGGCAGGTTATACTGAGAAATCTGCGGGTCCGGCGTGATTTTATATGCATTCCCGTTTCTGATCTATAGCTCGGGGTCCGCCTCTCATCGCTGTTATTCCGCACCCACCTTTCTCCGCACTTTATTTTTTTTTTCTATTCCCACACACGCTCCCGCCCGACCCAATCTCCGTCCTCCGCCGCACCGCATGACAGATCGCTGTTAAAAAAAGCTCGAAACTGTACATCTCGATGTAAAAAAATAAAATAAAATAAAATCCCCAGCCTGTGTCCTCTCAGGTGTCTTGAAGTGTGCCCGGCTCATCCGAAAGCAAAGCCTCCTTACCGCCACTGACTCTCAGGGCATCTCGCTGAGTCAGCGAAAAGTCAACGGAGCTGGAGGGTCCTCCCTGGCTGTGACAGCCTGTGTTAACTAGCTAGTCTGCTGCCTCAGCATGGGGCTGGGGAGGGGGGGTGGTGGTCAAGGACTCGGATGGCTGTCAGGACCGACTCCCCCGCGGACTCCATTGAACAGGGATAATGCTGCATGGTGGAGGCAGCCTTTGCTTAATCAGTGCTGGATCTCCTCTCCTCTAAGGGCTTGTTAACGATAAACAGCTTCTCCCCCCCCTTGCCAGACTCCACCATCACGTCAACTGGGGTCCTGAAGAGAAGGCTATTCTGCCCCAAAACTTGGACATTGGGCTGCTGAGGATCGATATGTAATTGATGCCTGCTTTAAAGTGCCCCCCCCCCCAACTGCTGTCTCTATTGCATATTTATTGCTATCGAGTCATATCATACTGTCACCAGCGCCCCCTATGGATGGTCCAAACATCAGAATAATAATAATCAATATTTTATTAATTCCCATGGGAAAGTAGTCTTTATGCCGCTCTCAACTTGCTCTTTGTAGAGTAAGCTGTCTGTGAAGGGCAGACACTCATAGCAGCACCCAGGGAGCTGAGGGTTAAGAGCTTTGCTGAAGGACCTGAAGAAGTCCTGAGGCTGGGTTTGAACAGGCAACCTTCTGATTAGAGGCGCACAGGCTTAGCCCACTGAGCCACACCCTGCCCCTGTGGGTGGCCTGCACCATGTCACCTGTAGTGGATAAAAGTACTGGCTGATAGGACTGTCAATCAGAGGAAAGCACCCTCCCCCCTTGATTTTAATATGTCCTCAGGGATTAGATGCAGTTATTTAGTAGGTTACTGCTTTATTCACGTATTTTAATGCTTAATGTTTAACGTGCTTGGATGTTTTGCTGAAGCGAGATTTTGTTGAACGTTCAGCAGCAGAACTGGCAGTAATTTGGTTTAACATCTGTTTGCATTTACTGACATACTTCTAAACCTCTCATATGTACGTATGTGTATAAAGTGATCATTCTCCCGCAAGCTTTGTTAATCAAGCAGATGGTGTTGGCCCACAGCAGACCAGGAAGCAGGGATGGATTCGACACCCTCGGTGCGGCTCTCCTGCTCACTCACACGCTGGTGGCCTGTGATACAGGCCAGGCATCTGACTGACTCCGGCCAAGTTGATCACCGGTTGCGAAACTTTTCAGATCCATAAAAATCCTCTCGCAGCCCCTTTTGCAATTTATTAAATGACTCAGCCGTCCAAATCTGGCTCAGCGTTTAGCGGGTTAGCTGCGGCGAGGGGTGGTGGGGCGGGACAGGGAGTCCTGGGAGGCCTCCAAAGATGTCTGAAGACCTCAGTACTCCTCTGACTTCTGGAGTCGACTCGCGAGAGGTGAGAGGACCTTCTCTGGGACTCCACATCAAAGGCCGCTTATGTAAGTGCCGCCTGGTTGCTTATCTGATGTCGGTGCTCCCCACCCCCGCTGGTGTCCCTTCGGAGAAGACGCTCCTAAGATCTCATGGAACTGACTAACGAAGTCGGAATTTTGGAAACGCCACGCAGGCACTTCGCATGGACGCCTTCTGAAACGAGAGCTGCCCCCCCCCCCATACATCGCCACAGTACCATGAGCTCTGGGAATAGTCCAAGGCCTGAGACACTAATTAAAAGCCCCGTGAAATCACCCCATGCCTCACATGATGGTGCTGAGACTGGGGCGTCCAGTTCTCATTCTTCCTTCCGTCCATCTATGCATCCCAGCATCTTCTATAACCAATTATTCGGTGCAGGGCTGCAATGAGCCCATAGTCAGTCCCAGGAAGCACAGGACACAAGGCAGGGAGCAGCATTCCCTGGCAGGGCACCCACCATGACACACCATCTCCAGATCCTGACTCGCCTAATCATCACAGCACTCTCCCTGTCTTGGATATTCACCCTGTAAAACATCGGGAAGGTCAGGCATTATTTGTCTGAGTGTGCAGCTTATCTTCTAGTTCATGCACTTGTTCACTCACGACTACAACTCTCTGCTAGCAGCTGTACCAGATTGTGCTTGTGTCAAGTTCAAGTCCTTGGTGTCTGGCTTTCAGGGCCATCAGTGGACAGGCACTCAACTCCATCAAGAGGCTCCACAAGACCCATGTCCCATCTGGCTCTCGTTGGTCAACAAACTAACGCCCCTTTTGGATTTCGCCAACGATGTGATCACATGACTATTGACTCCAGGAGGGCACCCATGTGACAGGGAGGACATGCAGACTCCTGCAGGGAACATGCACATTCGCAGATTATGAAAATGTGAAAAACACTTTAAAATGATGATTTGCCCTTGTTGCCCCTGGGTCCATCAGCCGTCATGCAGAAAGTTCTGAGATATTCCAGCACATCATTAATTTAATCATGAGTTTCGTTTAACGGGACGATCAGGGGTTCAGACGGTGAGCAGGAATGGGGAGACCAGCAGGTTCATCACGGGCACTGCTGTCCCGCGAAACCTTCAGGCTCTCATTAGTTAAAGCTCCTGTCGCTGCCAGAATCCTAATTTATGGTTAATGAAGCAGATCAGGTCAAGCGGGGAATGAAGTTTGGTCATCAGCCTCTTTGCTGCTCAGGTCCGACAGCCAGCAGATGACAAGAGGATGATCCATCAGAATGTCATCACACACACACACACACACACACACACAACTAAAACAGACAGGCACAAACACACACAGAGCCACAACAGACAGACACAAATGCAGACAGCTAAACAGATATACAGAACACACACACACACACACACATACACACAGCAGAACTGGTCTAATAATGGCTGTATGAGATAATCACAATCTCACACACACTCAGACACACACACAAACACATATTCACTTCAATGTCTGTTTTCATTGGGACAGTAGATGAAAAAACTCACTGTTACACATTTGCATATGTCTCAGTTGGTGGTAATTTAGCCATTTTTTGTGTTTCTCCAGTGTTTTTCAGTGATGCACTGTTTGCTGCAAGGCTAAAACCACGGCGTCACGAAAAGAACATAAACAGTTACACGCTGTGAAAGCATGAAGCTTGTTACGTGAATCTTAGCCAGAGAAAGTTCCGGATAAGAGCAGACAGGTTCTGTCCAGCGATGCAGCAAACTCTAGACGGCAGCCTTCACATTCCATTCTGATGTTCCAGAACGACCCGATGTTCCGTGAAGCTAATCAATGCCTCTGCCAGCCCAGTATCGCCAGGAACTGCTCACTGCCCCCAAAGTGAAGGCTCCCCATCTCAGCAGATCCCCACCCCCCACCCCAGTCATCTCCATCCTTCCAACGTCACCCACGCCCCCAAACAGAATCACACATCTCTAAGGGGAACACGGACACCTCACTATTTGAGTTTCCTGGGACCTGATTTGCTGATCGCTCCCTTCTGGGTCTGTGTGGTTCTTGTTTTCGCTTGGCTGCTCAATCCAGCATGATCGGTACCCGTCACTCTGATTTGGCCACTAGCCACAAACATAAACATAAACAAAAATACGACGCATTTGCGGAAGCTGCGCTGGGGAGGCTCCCATGTGCGGACTTGGACCTGCCTCCTCAATGCGCCGTATCGTCAGCAGCGACAAGGACAGCAAGCGATTAGCGGTAGCGATTAGCGGTAGCAATTAGCGTTAAATCGAGCGATATCGCCAAAAGTGGACCCCGTCCACCAGTCGCCTCTCAGTAAGCCACGGGGAGGACGAATTTCCCCCACATTTGTAATAATGGCACAGTGATACAAATTATGTGATGGAAAGAGAGAGAGAGCACAATCCTCACAGGAAAAGAAGCATCACTCTGAGGTGGGAAGTGCCTCAACTTGTCTACTTCAGCAGACATGTCTCATCAACTTCTGAACAAAATCCAATTCATTTATTAATAAGATATATACATAATTTATTGGTCACGGACAGTATGCAGTGAGTATGTGTCCTTGGGTGCTGTCAGTGTGTGATCAGTGCAGTATCACTTAACCAGATCTTGAATATTTCGAATGTCTGAATTACCCAAATGGCGCCCTGTGTGGGGCACATGCAATCTGGAAACCTCGTGTGTGACACACTTGAATACACGTGTAAGTTGCTGGGATGCGGCGCACTTCTGGAAAAATCCCCATGGAATCGGTTTCACGGGCGTGCTGCAGTCTTGGAGATTTCTTACACGCTAAGCTCGGCTGCCCTTCCTGTACTTACATCTCCCCTATGCGAGATACCGGGGGCTTGGAATTACACACTTGAGAGACCTCCACCTGAGCTCGTGGAAACCCTCCCGCCTTGAATTCCCCCACCCATTACCAGACCCTCCTTGCCTCCTGGGCGAAGCGCGTCCCCACGGACCAGGAAGAGCTATTCGGGTTTCCCGTTCATGACTCTTCCTGGATTCCAGTAAGTGGCACTCGTCCCTGGAACTCATCTGCACTCATGTTGCAGTTTATTCTGATTCCTAAGAGCACACATACACACACACACATACAGATTTATAATTATATCTTTGTGGGGACTCTCCATTCATTTCTATGTGGAAAACACTAATCCCAACATTGCAGTTTTAACCCCCACCCAGCCCTAACCTTAACCATAAGTAACCAAACAAAATATGAGACTTTTGGCATTTTTAGTTTTTTGATTTCAGTCACAGATCTTTGTGAGGACCTGAAAAATGGTCAAAATAACAGATTTTTATCACATAGTGTTGGACATATGGTCCCCACAATATAATATAAACCTAATCCACACACACACACACACACTCCGCTTCAATGCGCTGAAATGACTGCATCATGTTTTGTGTTTCAGATCAGGTACAGTACATTGATCTCGTCTATTGGTGTACCATGTACAGATATACCTTTTCTAACTATTTATCCCACATCTCCATGTTGTACTGCTGTTTCTCACACTTTTCCACTGTTTCATACTTTTGGGTTAGAAAGCAAACTTATGCTATGACATGTAATGTAATGTAATGTAATCTAATCTTCTCAGTCCCCATAAAACCCCAAACCATAGAAACCTGTTCTGTGGTGTCACAGTCCCTCCGCATGTCACATGGTCCTGCCCGCTATCCTGCCCTGAAGAAGGAGGCATGATCCAAACTCCAGAACCTCTTTTTTTGATCCAAACGGCTTGGGTATACACCCACTTATCTTCCATAACCACTTCTCCAGTAGAGGGTGTCGCTGAGGCCTGGAGCTTCTCCCAGGAAGCAGACACGCGGCAGGGGGACACCTTGAATGGGAAGTGGTGGATTTTATTTCACAAACAGAAAGTTGTAAAGTTTTTTTTATTTTGTGTTTTTTTTTCTGTTTGGATTTCTCACATTCTGCAAACGTCTTACAAAATGACTTTCTACTGTACTCTGAGAAATAAATAATGAAGGAACCCTCTTTCTGTTGCCACTCCGTGGCGTTGCCCTCGCCGCTCCCTACACGTTAGAGGAGATGCAGAAAGCCCAGAACCGCCCGCTCCCAGCCTCCCTGTGATCTGCTCACACGCTGATAAATATTTCAGTCATGGTTTGCCGGGCTCTCTTTCGCAACACAAGACTCCATCTGCTAACCCTAAACTTATTATCGCGGACACGTCCCGCCAAGGACAATGGAGACCTGAAAGGGGCAAAAAAAACCTACTGACGTGTTGGTAATTCTGATGCTTTATCCCGACTTTCAGCCTCTTCGACGCCGGACTGAGATAATGATTCCGCAGGACACGTTTCCCATGTCCAGAGGATGGTGTTTAACACAGCTGCCGATTTAGCTTTTTTTGTAATGTCATTTTCCGATGTCATATAATTCGGCTGACCTTCATTCCTCTGATTACATGACCCGCCACTGCCCCCTGTCCCATACGTGCCACGAATCCAGGCAATAGCTGCAACTACCCCTCTCTGTAGCTCCCTCCCCCGTTCCTGAGTGGGGGCTGCGGCTGCTTCTTCCCCCCTCCCCGATCCGCAGTCACGCCCCTGTAACCACACCGATGCAGGAATCGGGTCGTTTAGAACCAAAGCAGTGCAAGCCACATCTAAAGTCACGACAGTGGATATGAATTTTAAACCTCAAAAGCTCCTTTAAAGTGGGGGGGGGGGGGGGGATGCAG
>JAODJU010000045.1:11959668-11969697 GCA_026776725.1 Gnathonemus echidnorhynchus | reverse complement strand
GGGGGGGGGGGTATGCATGCTGCAACAGAAGCTCTGGGATCCTGCGGCAGAGAGGCATGATAGCGGCGGGGCTTGGAGCGTGACCCTCCCCGGTCCAAACTATCGCAGTACCGGGCCAACGATTCCACTGTCACACCAGGCCGTGGTTAAAGTGGGTCTCCTGACTGGCCAGGTCCTGCCCTCTCTGAAAAGAAATGGATAGCTGATCATTCCTGTGTGCTTGGGCAGCTGGAGGGAAACTCCAGGATGCCCCAATAGGTCAGTAATGAGTGTTTTAATGATCAGAAAAATACTAATTCAGGACATAAAGATACTCCGTATCCTACCGCCCTCAGCGAGAGGTCATTTCTTGAAAAGCCTGGTTAACTCTGCTCTGTGTTGTGTCGCGTCGCTGATTACATCTGAAAGGGGGTCTGAAACAATATCCCCTGATTCAGCTCACAAAATTACACTTTGCTTCCGAGACTCACTGTTGCTGGTCTGGTCTCCCTCTTTACTGATGGCGCAAATGCAATATCACACGTTGGAGCATCTTTTCCCCACTGTCAAGAGGCACTGAATGTGATTTTTTTGCCTTTTTTATTAATATCGGTTTATTGCACATACGCCAAACGTACCAATTTAGGGCTAACCTAAACTGATCATTTACTGTCAAGTTTGAATATCAGTCACTTGGAAAAAAAATGAGCACTGGATTCTATGAGGCCCAATGAGCTTTGGTGCTCTGAGGTTCCCCGAATGCTGTGTGTGACACTCTGTTTTAGGTTCTCTGGGATGACAGGGCATCTGCTGACATCACTGATGTTGGCCAGAACACTCTATTGTCGATCTAACTGTAAGACCAGACGCTGTATGACACAGGGCCCTCAGCACGTGACCAATGCAACACTGAGTATTGGGTGATGGTGATGCACAAGGAAAAAGAGCTTGACACACATGCCGTCAAAGAACATAGACATAGACCAAGCAGTCAAACACACACACACACACAGCCAACCCCAAATGCTCAGCCCCCGTATCACAGCAAAGGCACCGGAGCTGGAGTTACGGATTGGACAGAGAGATGGTGTCGAATAGGGACTAATTATGCATCATTAAGACAGGATGTCACAGGTGAGGTGGGGGGGGGGGTTTGACAACTACAGAAAAGTAATCCAAACATCGTTATGATTCTGTGCGTCATAAAGCCAGCTGGCTACCCATAATACCCGTCACTAGAGGAAAAGCTTGCTGTCTTCCAGTTTAAACATCAAGGCAGCCGCAGGATAGGCAGTAACTTTTATTCATCTGTGTTCACTCACCACCAGCTGACTGTGCTCCCGCAGATGGGAAAGGGCGTCTTCAAAAACACAACGTTGCTGTTTGCTGCGAGAGAGGCATCCGCCAGGACATGTGCTGTGTTGTGCGACCAGGCGGGTGTAAAAAAAAATGGTGACACCGGGGAGACGGTAAGAAACGTAGGTGAAGAGAAACGCCATGTGTGACAGGGGGACGCAGGGTCGTGTAGGGCTGTAGTGCCGAGAGGGTCCTTGGGGAGGGGCCCTCAAGCAAAGTCGTCGAAATCACAGGTGACGAGTGTTTAATCAGCAACACCAGGATCCTGCAGCATCCAGACTTTATGATTTTGAACGGGGGGGAAATAAACCTGTGATGACCTAGGTCTGTATCTCAGGGGGCTTAGCGTTGTGAGGTATTAATCTCCAAGCGGGAAGGCTAGCGACATTTCACCCCTACTGGAATGAATCCCTTGTAAATCCCATTCTGGCTGACCAAGGTTTCACCACTGACCCCGGGAGAGGCCTCTGGTCCATGTGTCTGCCAGGAGAGTGACCTGACCATGCAAGACTCTTGGTACATACAGCGGCCAGTTCCGCTGGTTCCTCCGGTTCCTCCGGATTGATGGACAAAGTCCTCTGAAGTGCATGTTTGTCCCCGCAAACGTTTTTTTTTTTTCTTGGAGGGCTTGACAGATGATGTCTCTTCAAGTAAACGAAATGAATAAGTTACCATCTCCATTTCCTCATCCGTTTGCTCGTGATTGATTTTTCCTCTGAGGGACCGTGACAGACAGATATAGTTACATCCCTTCCTCATCTTCTCTGTCATTGCCCTTCCACGATTCAACCACGCATTTTCTCAATTATTTATATCAAAGACCCTCAACCTGTCTCCAAGTACATATGTATATAAATTCTGAGACAAGGCAACCTGGGATCAAAGTAAATAGATATTTCATCTTCGATGGCAAATCCAGGAACATGAATGGCCACGGTGTTGATTAAATGAATTTCTCACCAAAGACTGCCTGCATCATGCTGAAACGCTAACGGATGACCTAGTGTTTTACAGGTGAAGAGCCTTTGAGTTTCGAGCTGTCCCAAAAGGACCATGGCTGCAGAGAACTTGGTCTCCATAACCATGATTTGAATATCTGCTTATATACCTGCTTTTCAGGATGGATTGATCCACTAATTTAGATTTAATTGACATTTATTGCACAGTCTCATACTTCCAAGATAAAGGGCTCAATTCTCGAATGGACCTCTGTGTGCAAAGACTGTATGACCTTCTTTCTCCTGCAGTACAAAACTCTGAATTCCTAATAGTGTGTGAGTCTGTGTGTTTCCTGAAATGGACTGGTATCCTGGGCCAAGATTTCCCCGATCCTCTGCTTCCCAACTCGGACTCAAGTCACGAATTTAATGACTCGAAACCAAAAACGATGGACTGACTTGGACTTGGCTTGGACTTAAGGGCACATGACTTGAGACTTGCCTCGGACTCGCAATGTTTTAACTCAAGACTTGGACTCACCACGGAGTAAAACCATTTAGCGATTTGTCCCATATTTTTGTACACATTTTGTAGTATCCCAGCTCAGCAAAGATCACCATGGAGACCTTCACCCCTGCTCGTCAAATCTAATGTTGAGAGGGGGCCACATCCTGTATCTCTTCAAGTAACCGAGTTTAGAATTGCCCCAGCTGTGACCCTCTACTGAATATGTGACTATGAAGGGGAGAGATGGATGCATGTTTCGATGATGGAATTTAAACAACTAGATGTGTCACTGCAGAAGTGCAGGTTAATTGTCGAGAGAAAATGGATTCTTGACAATCTTGGCCTGTTTGGCAGGAGCCGTTGAGGTCAGCTGATCTCAAGAGAATTCGCACTACATGTGACGAGGTGTGCCTGGTGCCCCCCCCCCCCCCATTGATGAATGAGTCGCCAACCTTCTATGACCCAATGATATGGTGGCATCAAGGGCTTAGCAGCATTCTGCAACCATTCTGCGGTAGGGTGTCACCCGAGGGCTCCCCTGACCCCCTTTGCACGTCACTGAGGCTGTTTGCGGCTCCTGCGACGCATGTCGCATGTCACTGACCTTCGACCTCACAGCTGTGACTGCGGCTCTAACTCTGCAGTGGGCGGCGGCCGCCAAACCCGCCGTCCACATCTGGCTTAAGCTCTTAAGTAAACACCAGGCATCCAGACCCCACTGTCGAGCTAAGGGGCCTTTAACTGTCCGATAATCGATTTAAACGGTCCCTTTAAAAGTTGGAAGTTCCTTAGTTGCAGTTATCGATTCACACAAGCCTTGGAGGAGAATAATTTTCACCCAGGACAGAGACTGTAGAATGGGTGGGGCGGGAGGGGGATAGTGGGGGGGAGGGGTGCTATGCAATGACTCTCATTCCTGTCACCACCTTCTTCATGTGGGATAGGGGTGCAAGAGGGTGGAAAAAAACAGGAGGAGTGATGAGCCACGTCTGATTTAAAATATGTCTGACTTGCTGTTCAGCAGGGGACCAGTCCGGAGCTGCTCTGAATACCAGGCGGGTCGGAGGTTGTGCAAAGTGGGCGATTTTTCAGAATCTAAGGAGTGGCGTCAGCAGTAACCGTGATCATCTGCAGAAGGAATCGCTTATCCATGCAGCGTTTGGCGAGCATGTCCGGCGCATGCTTCCCGCCACTGTGCTGCCGCACGATTCCAAGCACTGCATTACCGCCGCAGCCCCTGCAGGCTCCCTGCCACGGCGACCTATGGTGCGGTGATGCTGTGGAGGGTTTTCAAGCCACCTCCCAATAAGCCGCCTGGATGTAGATTCTAACAGGAACAGGGAAAGGTAACATACTCCGGTGCGACTGACGTATATATCAGCGCCTGAGAAATATCAGCAATGTGGCTGAACTATTCTGTGTGTCTGTGGGTGTGCGTTTGTGTTTCGGTGTTTGTGTACGTCTGTATGCTTTGTTGATGAAAGTGTTCCATAAAACATTTAAAACAAAAACTGTTACAAATAAAAAACATAATTACGAACTTGCATTGGATGCGCAGATATGGAGCTGGATGGATGGATGGATGGACCATAGCGACTGGCACTGTCCTTTTTATGTTTCGCAGATGGACAGCCCTTGGGGGTCTGTGTCAGACGCTCAGATGTTATAAAACAGAGGGGATGGAAGCATTTAAACTGGCCTGAAATCCTGCAATGTTGCCATTCTGTCGTTTTTCCAGTGCCTCAGTTATTTCACACACTCCTGCCTTTGTTGCCATGGACACCATACCATAATGATGGCATTACGCAGGTCGTCGTTTGGGACAGGAACAGTGATGGTTACTGGTGCAGTCTTAGCTTTCCCATTGTAAGAGGAGAAGCTGCCCCTAGATAAATCTGTAGGTAGGGGCATAATAAAAATCTAGAAGTTTTTAAGATGAGGGTGTAATAATTCATGGGGGTGGCATAATTCATACAGAAGGGCCCACCCTATCATCAACCAATCATATGGTTTGAATTGGTGATTGAAAGGGGAATGGGTACTCCACAGACCAATCAGCTTTCAGCTGGGGCCAGTACCCCTGTGGCCCCGCCCCTGTATACACCCCTGTCTGTAAGAATCTAAGAGTATTTTAGCCCCATAATTTGAACATACCTGCAATGGGTTGGCGCCCCATCCACTGTTGTTCCCTGCCTTGTGCCTGTAGCCTCTGGGATCGGCTCCAGACCCCTGTGACCCTGAATAGGATAAGCAGTTACAGAACAATGGATTGATGGATGGATGGATGGATGGATTTGAACATATTACAGAGATGGGATTGTGATGGAACATTCGTAAAAATAAAATGCACACAGTTTTGTAAACCGTTAACAGGGCAGAATCCATAAATGTCAAGCTATTATATTAGTTTCTTCACGGTGGACGAGATTTGAAAGAAAGAAAAAGAATGAGAGAAAAGGAGTTGCACTTCACTTTTAATGCAAATGTGGGACTGATTAACGGCAGATGCAAGGGGACCAGGGGCTGAGACAGTCACGCACGATGGATGAATTCACCTCTTTGGAGTACTGAATCAGTGCAACCAGCCTGCACCCCCCTCAACGTTCCCCCCAGCCCTGAGGGGGGTGACTGATCTGCATTATGCAGTGCTGCTGTTTCAGTCTATTCCCAGCCTTTCCATCTGCAGCACATGCTGAATAATAACAGTATATATATACAATGCATATATGTATAATTCAGAAGTTTTGGATGGGGCTGTTAGTCTGGGCCTACACCCGCTTTCATGTACCTCCAAGAATTCCCTTTGCCCGTCTATTTACAGAGAAAATTAAACAGGTGGAGCAGTGGTTAGCCAATATGTTGCTGTGTGTCTCCTTGTAGGGGGCACTGTTTAAGGGTGCACTCATCCAAAAGTCTGCAAGTGTGCCTCCCTGTAGGGGGCGCTGGTGTAGAACCTGTCCAAAGTCAACTCTACCATGTACATTTAACATTTTGCGGGACCATGGATCAAAACCTGCGGCAGGAACGGAATTACTTTAGCTGTCAGGGGCGCAAAATGAAAAAAAGGATTGAGCAGGAAAAAAAGGGCTTTTGTTCTGAATTTGAGGGCAAAGTAAGTATCCTGTGTGCCGGTGGGCTGGGTTATCATACGACAGCCAGGCGCAGTTCATTAAAGGAGAATAAAAGCATGTGATGGATATTGGCTGTATCGCCAAGCTGTGACTGAGCCCCCCGTCTACACCAGCCAGGAGCAGCACCTGCAACGACAGGCGCAGTGACCCACATGCCGTACTTACGTGACCTGTTCCCCCTGACAACTGCCATCTGTGCCTAGGTGAGTAGCTGGATACGGGGTCCGCACTGCCGCCTTAGAAGGGCTGACAGGAAAATCCCTCTTCGTAAAAAGGCTGTAATTACAGACGGCTCCAGCCTCCGGGTCTGCTGGCTGGCTTGCCTGTCCAGGACCTCGTCAGAATCCTGTTCCTATTCCATTCATTTTCCACACACTTTTCTCAGGGGCTCTGCAGGTAAAGATACAGTGGCTCCCAACAAGTGGTTTGCGAACGTTTTTTGTCGGTACTTAAACCACAAGAAATCACAGAGAGCGGAGGCTAAATTAATGCCAAGACCAGCATTAAGAGGCTTTGAGACCAGCACTGAACGGCAGAGATGCCCAATGTAAACACCAGCATCAAGTGGCAGAGACACCCAGAATAAAGACTAGCATTAACTGTTAGACACACCCAGGGTAAAGACCAGCATCAAACGGCAGAGACCCTCAGGGCAAAGACCAGCATCAAGTGGCAGAGACCCCCAGAATAAAGACTAGATTTAACCAGCAGACACACCCATGGCAAAAACCAGCATCAAGCAGCAGTTCAGTCCTGCTGCAGCTTGAACCAACACATTCCTATCTAACAATCTACAAGCAAAAACTGACCAGTAGGAGGCACTCAAGTAAAGCTCAGCTGCGACTCCCAGTCACGCCATTTTATTCTGCTCCCCTGCTGGAAAGCACGCAACAGATAGATGACAAAGTCAGAATAACCTGGCGAGACTTATTTTCATGAACAGCAGCAAACCTTTGAAAGCCCAGATATAGTGGTGAGGAATTGTATTATGTACAGTACAGTATACTGCATTTTCAGCTAAAAGTATCACACACACTATATACACCCAGGCTCAGCCATAAAGGCATTCTTATAGATCTATAAAACTGTATCAACAAAATCCACCTGTAAAAGCTGTTTTGATGTCATAATTGTGAAGCAGCTGATTGTAGTAATTTGGCACCGTTTATGCAAATAACATTTTGCGAGACATTAAAGTTTACTCTGCTAAGTGACCTCCAGTAATCTGAAAGGTATTTTAAAATGTATTTTATTGTATTATAGAGTCAACACTCCAACCTCAGAACAGGTACTGCAATTCTGCCGCTTTCCGGAATAAATCTTTCCTGTAGTCCTGCTCTAAGGGCGTTTGCATGAAACATATATAAGACAAAGAGGAAGCTGGGTGACATTCCGGTCAAACTACTAAAACTAGTGCGATCGGTTTGTGACTCTGCTGGTTAAGACTTATCACAAGGTCATCGGTTCAAATCCCGTGGCAGACTGATGTCACCGTTGGGCCCTTGAGCAAGATCTATAACTCTAGTTACTCCAGAGACACTGGCTGACTCCGCTGTCTCACGTGACGGTTTTCTTGGACAAAAGTGTCTGCAAAATGAACTTAATATAATGAGCCGCACCTGCCAAGTTCTTCTAAAGAGTCGCTACGGCAACACGCTTGATTCCTCCTGATCTCTGAGCGGCTGCTTCCGCTAATCTCTCCTGCCGCACCAGGGGTGTCTTTAGTGAAATGCTAATTTCACAAGGCAGCTGTGGGGCCCCATTAGACAGCGAGGGGAGAAGCTAAGGTCGAGAGCTGGTGACCCCTCACCTTCACGAGCTGTACACACACATATCCTCACCGCTGTTCTTTTTTTTTTTACTATAACGGTGATGTTTAACAGTGTTTGTGTCAGTTTTGTTTCTAAAAATGGACCACGGCTGCTTAATTTTACCGTAATTAAAAGCGAGGGCAATTTTTTCCCCCGTATGATGGCATGCATTTTATTTTCTGTTTAAGTTCAAAAGACCCCGTCCTACAAAAAAAAAAAAAAACAAGCTGTGAGGCTAGCATTTTGGTAGAAGATATACACTCTGTTACAGGCTGGACTCTGTGGGCCATAATTTCAGGGCGTGTGTGATGCATCTCGAACAATTTTCCAGCTACTTTCTGTTAACACATAAAGGCACTTAGAAAATATGGGACACATTAATAACTGATGGGAAAATATTGAATAACTGCCTGTTTGTTTTGAGTACAATGGCAAGTTATTATTATTATTATTATTAAAAACTGCTTCCTCGATTAAGCTTCCAGACCTCTGGTAAGCTATCTATTTGGGGAAAACCTTAGCATTCCCCGCACATAGCATAAACTGAACCAGATGTCTGCTCTACAAACATCATTACAGAAAAAAACTGTGCTCCACATAAACGATCTCCTCCTTGTGACAAAACCAAGATTAGCTTGCCAGCCCTGTATAATTTTAAGGAGAATTTTAATTAAATTCGGCTCCCAGACACTACGCCGCGATGATAAGAAGACTCACGTGTGAGACACTTTAGCGGTACATCTGCTGCTTGGAGTTTGTGGAGCAGAGGTCTGTTTGATTAAACACCATCCACAGACCTCTGGTGTCCCGATCCAGTGAACGGGGGCCATGCAATCAGATCGTCTCTTCAATTACCAGAGAGGTGGGGAGATGCTGGCCCTTAATTCACAAGATGACAAGATTTTTTTTCCCATGTAGATTCAGCTGAAAGAGCATATTAACAGTGCGCACACAAAATTCTAGACATAAAATGTGAAACATCGGCATATTTTAGTGATATCAAAGATTCTTTGTTTTCTGGGTTTTCAGAATGGTATCAACAATTAGTATTTTTAACATAAAAAGGGGAAAAGGTAGTATTTGTAAGGCTTTTTTCAGATGATGGTTTGAAGGTCTTCACACAGAATGGGTCTTTTTGAAATCTGTAATAACTGGTAAGAAGATGTTCAGCGACCATTGATAGTGAGTCTTATGTGATCTATTGGCATGGTAACCTATTGTGAGTTGTTAGATGATGCTCTCTATCGGCATGGTAACCGACTCAGAATTAGGAAATTATACTTTTGGACCAACAAATCTGAAAGTCATTTCAGAAACAAAATACACACATTTCCAGACAGGAAATATATGCTTTTCTGATCCTGATCTGATACTTTGTTTTTTATCCACTGTACTGTTAGCATGGAAGCAGAGCATTTCAATCAGAGATAAGTAGGGGCCAAAGGCTTCATCTACCTGCCAGGTGAGAGGACCCCAAAATGTTCTGAGAGTCTTTCCATTCTTAGTGATCATAATTGACTTTTTGTGCACAGACTGGGGAGAATATTGCTCTTCAGGAGTCATTGATCTGCTGTTGCCACTTTCCGTCACAGCAGACAGATCGACCAATCAGCACCATCTGAATGCCTGAATGCAATTCAAGCCTTATGTACTTAAAATAGTTCAAGATCAATATGATATTTAGGGCAAATGTCATACAGGTTGGGGAAGATTAATAGAATATTTTCTTGAATCCATACATGTCGTTTTCTACTTCGCCCTCTTGTTCTCTCACAAATAAATCCATGGTGCGCCAGAAGATCGATGGCTACAGCCTACCAGACATCATCTGCACACAAACACAGAGATACTTCTCTCCTCTTCCTGTTACCTGGGTGGCTGATTAACAAAGAAGCAGACCAAGGCCAACCAGAACTGGCCCAGGTGCAGAACCGCTGAGCCTCTCCTGAAGGTTTCTCCTCCTAGATGCACACCTGGGGTTTTGATGATCAGGGAGGCGGGTCTGATCATTCTTATTTAATGCTCAAGGAAATTGAATACATTCAAGTCTGATATGTCCAGGATGAGGTCTGAAATGTGTTCAGGCCCAAAATATGATCAGGTTTGAAATGTCCTTAGGTTTAAAATTTTCTTAGGTTTTAAATGAGTTCAGATCTGAAAAGTGCTCAGATCTTTAGTTACCTGATCAATAACCATTCAGATTTCACAGATACAGACATACTCTGACCATACACGGGAACTTAAACAAGCTTCACGCAAGCTAGAACGTAAATGGCGGTCAACAAAACTAGAAGTTTTTAGATCTG
>JAODJU010000045.1:11947119-11959568 GCA_026776725.1 Gnathonemus echidnorhynchus | reverse complement strand
CACTGGGGGGGTCTTCACATGGCAGAAATGTAAAGCGCATTGAGACAATGTAATGTTGTGATAATGCGCTATATAAAAAATAAATTGCATACACACGTATCCACACACACACGTATACGCACGTCTTCTCACCACCAGTGTGAGTTTTTGGCATCTGCCCTCAGTGACACGGTGATGGAGTCGTGTTTCTTCAGCGTTCACATCAATCTGCTGGCCGGCCGTAGCGTTCCTGCGGCACCTACAGACCCCTGGGGCGCCTTGTTGTCTGTTTATTAATTTCCTGATAACCCGAGGAATGCAGCTATGGTGTGGCCGTTTTGTTCCGCTCTACGTCCGTTAATCATCTCCTAGGGAGCACATGGACGATAATCAAGGGACAAAGACATCTTTGTGTCTAATGATGTGAATGACTAGAAAAGAGAGAGTCCCCACGAACGAGAGTCTTCATAGAGTCACGTGTGAGCGTTTCCGTAATGTCATTCTGACAGTCTTCATAAAGTCACATGTGAGTTTCTATAATGTCACGTTTGAAAGTATTCATAAAGTCACGTGTGAGATTCTCCATAATATCACGTGACAGACTTCATGAACTCATATGTGAGAATCTTCATAAAGTCACATACGAGAGTCTCCATAATGTCACAGGTGAGAGTCTTCATAGAGTCAGATGTGAGCGTTTCCGTAATGTCATGTCTGACAGTCTTCATAGAGTCACATGTGAGCGTTTCCGTAATGTCATGTCTGACAGTCTTCATAGAGTCACGTGTGAGTGTTTCTGTAATGTCATGTCTGACAGTCTTCATAGTCACATGTGAGTTTCTATAATGTCACGTTTGAAAGTATTCATAAAGTCACGTGTGAGATTCTCCATAATATCACATGTGACAGACTTCATAAACTCATATGTGAGAATCTTCATAAAGTCACATACAGTACGAGAGTCTCCATAATGTCACAGGTGAGAGTCTTCATAGAGTCAGATGTGAGAATCTTCATAAAGTCACATAAGAGAGTCGTCACAATGATACATATTGATACAATGATATGAGAGTTTCCATAATGACAGGCAGGAGAGTCTTTATAATGGTATACAGGAGACATCCTCGTAAGGACACATTTGAGACATCTTCATAATGGCACATGTGAGAGTTTTCAAAATGACAGACAGGAGACGTCCTCATAATGACACGAGTGAGAGCCTTTTAAATGACATGTGAGAGTCTTCATAATGACAGACAGAAAACGTCCTTACAACTTATAACGAGACATCATGTGGTCACGTGGGATATGTCTCTCCTATCCAGGCAGGAGTCTAGCAACCTCGCAGGTGGCATTCGCATTAAATAGGGCTCCTGTAAGGTTTTCACATTGAAATCTTCCTGCCGTATTCCCCAAGGAGCGTGACTCTGTGCTGAAACATCACAGGTGTGCTGACTCTTGAGCGAATGTCTTGGGCAAATAGAGCTGGATGTGATCTCCTATGGTCACCGCTTTAATATGTAGCAGATTTAATGGGATGCTTGCGTATACAGTCATAATAATAATTGATACTTTATTAATCCCCGTGGGGAAATTCTTTTTACACCTCCCTCAACTTGCTCTTTGTAGAGCAAGCTGTCCGCGAAGGGCAGCCACCTGGTGGGGTGCCCAGGGAGCTGGGGGTTAAGGGCCTTGCTCAAGGACCCGCAGACGTGCCGAGGCTGGGTTTGAACCAGCGACCTTGTGATTATAGCCACACGACTTAGCCCACTGAGCCACACACTGCATCTTAACGTTAAACCGTCCCCTAGACCTTCCCAGAACCCAAACCGATGTCCCATGCTGTCCTGTGCTCTTTATTAAGAAGGAAAGCCCATCTTTCGTGAAAGAGCTGGACATGAGTCCTAGCGCAGTGACTCGAGGAGGACTTATTGCTGTGACTCACTGTGTGGCCGATTCTCCATCCCCTCTGCTGGCCGACTCCAGCTCACAGATGTCTTCCATCCATGATTCGCTGTCAAAACAGATATCCTCCCCAGGGAAAAAACAATTCACACGTGAAAATTTAATGCATTCGCTTCAGCTGCTGTAGCCTCTCGCCCCATGTCAGCATTTCAAAAGCAAAACAACTACACAATATTATCGTTTTTTAAAATGTGTCACAATTATGATTGCATCAGTGGTATATAAAAGAGAATTTTTTTTCCCCTAAAACTAATTACTATAAGATCTCTTCCCGTAAGCTCAGCAGCTCCTAGACCAGCTGAACAAAAGGCATTTTTGTGGATGAGTCTGGCTGTCTGCTGAACCGTTCTAATTTTAGTAGCTTTGTTTTAACAAAGAACAAAGATGACTGTTGGCCCAGTGTCCCAGGTACGTGGCAAGGGCAAAACTCTCACACTGAAAAAACCTTTATCACCTTTCAGGTATTTAAAAAATATTTTTTTCTCTGAGTCTGTGTGGCTTACGCAACAGTCGTCTGACATTTCCACGGAGTGCAAGCGAACAAAGCCTGACAGCCCAGCACGGGTACAGCTCCCTACCTTGCTGTAGTCAGATATCTCCACGGTGGGGTAAAGAGCCTCTTTTAAGGGTGAGAGCAGGATGAGAGGACCTGAGGGGAAAAAAAAGTGTTTTGTTGTGTCCCGTCTTGAGACGAGCGAATGCCACCCTGTTCGGAGAGGATGTGGAAGGGAGAAAACAGGGAACATGCTTACTGGGATGTGGATTTTGACAGTGCAGACATGATGGAAAAAACAGTCAGACAGCTGTACACAAACATTCACACACACGCACGCACACACACACACACACACGCACGGAAAGAATAAAAAGAATCACCCACCCATGCACCAACATCAGCCATTTCTTCTGCCAGGATTGAAGGTAACAGCATAACCACTGATGAGGAAACAAGGCCTGGATGTGTAACGGCAGCCCCTGGAGGACGTTTACCCATTTAAAGGGGCGAGGACGGGTAAGATAGGTAGGTAGATAAGGAGAATTGTGCTGATGACAGCACGTTGCCTCACCCACCACACAACAAACCAGCTCTGGGATGAGAGTCTGAGTGCAGCCATGTGGCAGGTGATACCTCAGTCCCAAGCTAGTCTGGATGGAACAGTGCGAGTTTTTTTCCAGTGGCTGGAGCACCAATCCTGCCACCAACCCCCAAGTTATTCCCTGTAAGTTGGAGGACCTCCTTACCGGGCTGGATGTAGATTAACGTCATACCCAGGAGGAAGCAACTGCAGGTTGAGGGCCTTGCTCAATGGCTTAAACAAGTAGGATCGCTCCTGGTATTCATGGGATTCAAACCTGCACCCTTCTGATTGCTGACACAGAGCACTAGCCACAGAGCCACCACTCTGCCCACAATGGATGGGTGAGTAGTGGATCGAATGGCGCTTGCTGTGCCGGAAAACTTTGCAATAGCCGGCAAAGTGCCCTGTTTGGGTCGGGATCGACGAGGACAAATGGGTACTTTCAGGTTTTCTGAAATGTCATTTTTATAGTGGAATTCATCTTAGTCTTCAAACAAAAAAGGACTTCACTGTCAAGGAGACGAGGTTATTGGTGGGGGGGGAGTGGTCTAAAGTCAGGATTTAGGATTTAGGTCAGGAAGGTTTAGGCACTACATTGGTGGGGGCGGGACTTTTTGAGTGGGGCCCCAGAAACAACAAACCCTCTCCTGGATTTAAGGGATGTTTATACGAGTAGCGAAAGCTGGACACTTATTGGTTAGTGATCATGGATATAGATATAGATATGGATATAGAGCATGGACCCCCAGCTCCAGTCGCACTGCTGGCTGTTTCCGTTATTAGCGGTAATAGAGATGACATCTTCAGAGACCAGGTCAGGGTGAGCTCGCCCAGGCAGAGAGTGGCCGGGTGACCCATGGGAGCCTTGTGATGTCAAGACAGCTCCAGGTGAACTTTACTACTGAAATACGCGGAACTGCAGCGGCAGGAGCATGGCATCGCATGCAATCTTGCACCCATGTCTCGGCACCTGCGCCTGATGTAGCTGCATGTCCGTCGTAGGTCAACGCACCACTCACAGCGCTGTCCATCTGTTGCGGCCGATGTTGCGACAAGCAGATGGACCTTGCTGAGGTCAGCTCTCTCCTCGGGTTTGCATGGCATCTCGCCTGTCCTTCATTATTCCTAACATATTTCGCCGTCCGTGGCAATTACGTCAAAACGGGCTTGTTTGTTGACTTCGTCGTTTTAGTCATAGAGTCATATATCTGGGCAGCTAGTCTGAAAAGCTGCATTTTGGAGTGAAACTGATGGATCGACATAGACCACAAACCCAGAGAGTGGCTTTATAAATGCGACTATAAATGCGATAATTTACGACAGACATGCGGCAATTATTCTTACCATCTGAAATTCAATTTCAAGGGTTAAGCACCACAAATAGCAGAAGATAGCACACCATGTATGTAGAGGTCAATAAAATGCTAAACAGTAACTTAGTTTAGAATAGACCTTTTTTAAAACACATTTTGTCTATAAGCTCTCCTTCTTCATTGGCAGTAGCAGTATTTCCACCACAGGCTTTACTTACTCTCTAGAGGACAGGCACGGATTAAACTCCAGTCTGTATTGTGGAGAACCTTTAGAAAAAAGCCAGCCATTGTGCTGTCAAAAAGACTTCCTGTTCACCCTCGACTTCACAAACAGGCCGAAGGGCACGCTGCCGGACTCATGATCACCGTGGATAGACAGCGTGTCTCCAAGAGGTGGACCGTTATCCCGTCAACTTCACTGTTCTTCTGTAAAGAAAGACGCCCGACCACAGGAGCCCTCGCACACAAAGTCACAGGGCAGAGTGCGCACTTATCAACAAACGGACGTGGGAACGCAAACTCACTCACGCAGGCAGAGTAACACATCCTTGCTGACAAGCGGACTCGCTAGCTGGGTAGGGCTTTGACTTTGTGAGGGTACTCTGTCATGCAGCAAATTACATTACCATTAGGGGCAAAGAGTCGACTCATTTACATACTCTATTACTAACCAAAAATAATAAACTAAACAGCTGCGGGCTGAACTTTTATCATTGCAAGCACTTCAAGGAGGTTTCGGATTCTCCTCTGGTTATACGACTACAACTACAATCTTCCTTTGAAAGCAGCACCTATGCAAAACAAGACAGGAATCGTTACACGTAAGAGAGGTTAGATCCCGCAGCACCTTTTAGCATTTCACGAAAATCAATTTTACATTTCTCACCTACTGATACAGTGAATACCCATGATTGATAGAATTGGATGCACTATCTGAGGTATTTTGCCCATGTGAGAGCGGGATGCCATCTGGGAAGGAATGTGTGACCCATTTTTATAATCTTCAGAATCTCCACACAACTTACACGTTACTCACACGTATGCAGAATGAGGAATTAATGCCCTCCATCATCAATTCTGGTGTCAGTTATCCTTTGAAAATCATCACATCGTTTTCCACACGGGACTGAGGAAATGGAAGTAGCTTGTCTCTGTCTCTGTGGTGGACAGTAGGACCCCATGTCCTTGTATTAAACCAACAGGCAGGTGTGGAGAGTATCAAATTATTTTTAAAACATGAAGGTAATAGCAGACTTTACTCGTCAAATGTCATCACCTGGGCAACACGGTGGCTCAGGCGGTAGCAGTGATGTCTGACACTTCCAGCATTAGAGGATGCAACCCCACGTCTGCTCTGCGCACATGGAGTTTGCATGTTCTCTGCATGTTATGCAGGCTTGTCCAGGGTGCTTTGGCTTCCTCCTGCAATCCAAACACACAGAGTTAGTTTAATCCGCATCTCTTAGCTAGTTCCGGGTTTCCGACCCGCACTGCAGCCAAGCCTGGATAAACCTATCCAGGCCCGGCAGCTGGAAGATGGGTTGCACTGGTTCTGTTTGTGTCATGCTGTCAGCTATTAGCATTCACGGACAGCAACCGTTAAAACAAGAGAAGATTCAAACTCGTGTATCAAGAGGGGATATTTACATGCAGTGCTCATAAAAAGGAGAGCACTTTCAAATCACTTTTTTTAGTTTTATAGTCAAAAATGAGGTAAAGTTTTAATAGAATGCCAGTGATCAGGAATAGGGTGGAACTAATTTTCAGCAGGAAAGTTTTATGCCCAAGATCAGCCTATTTTGTCTTCGTTCTGGGGGAACTTTGATAAATGATGCCACAGTTCAAGTCTTATTATCTCAATAAATTAATGACATTTCAAGAAGAAAATAAATAATAAATAGCATATTAACTGTTCGAACAGAGTCTGAATTTTTCAACCCTGCCTGCCTGGTCTCGTTCTGATGGCACTTTCCCACTGGCATACAGGAACCCACCCGCACTGCAAACAGAGACCAGTTACAGTGCGGTTCCAGCTCGCTGGACTTAACACTGAAGAGATGTGTATATACTGTCCACATGCTGTACATCATGATTTACTATGTTTTAATTTCCAAATTATCCAGAACATCTGTCAGAATCCCTATATTAACATCGCTAGTTCTATACTATAGAACATTAATTTGTTGTATAGTATTTCTTAAGTAGGAGTTCAGAAAATTTCAAGGTTCCAGTTATCGGGAATACATCAGTAGATTAAATGTACAATACTACTAGTAATGAAGAATACATAGAATATACCATTTTTCCTTCAGATAATCCATGTACAGAATACTGATATTTCCGCATTTCGACCAATCAGATAGTGATGATGCAACTAGTTCGGTTTGCCAAACCCGGTTTGGTCAGTAAGCAGGGCAGGTATGGCTCAGTTTCACACTTTGCAATTAAAAACCGCCAGTTTGTGGTAAATGTACAGCTTGGTTCTTGTGATTGCAATTATTGTTCTTCATTTTTGATGGATCTGAGTTAGCTTTTGATGGTGACCGGATCATAAGCAGTTTGCTATTCCTTTGCTGTTATTGCATGGACGGGGTTTAAGGGAGCGATTTAAAACCCTCAGCGGGACGATGACGCAGGAACCGTACGGATAATGCTTGACGAGGTGGAGTGCGCAGTGTGCCGTGCTGACAATGGGCTGGTGAGGAAGAGATAAACGCCCGCCGAGCTCGCTGAATTATGCCGGCATTGGAGAATCCCGGTTAACACCTAATCATTTTTTAAATTATATTTTATATGTGGATATAATTAGGGAAGTTCCAGAGTAAAGGACTCGCGCATTGCCATTGTATCCGTGACACGAAGGGTGACAGTCAGCGGAGAAGCTTCCGGAAACTTGCAGAAATATCTTACAATCACGATTCGCTGGCAATAAATTTGACAAACTTTAGGCAATCTGCTGCAACCCATATAATGCATTGCGCCTAATGATGTTGACTTGACGGGCGCGTGCGCGGGTATGTGGATTGTGTTTATACTACATTGTGGGGACTATTTTGACGTTGTGTGGACCATTTTTAAGGTCCCCACAAAGATCTGTGAGTGCAATCAAAAAACTAAAAATGTCAAAAGTCTTATATTTTGTTTGGTTACTTTCATGGTTATGGTTAGCGCTGGGTAGGGGTTAAGGTCATCATGTTAGGATTAGAGTTTTCCCCATAGAAATGAATGGAGAGTCCCCACAAAGATATAATTACAAACCTGGTGTGTGTGTGTGTGTGTGTGTGTGTGTTTGTAGAGAGAGAGAGAGAATAAGGGATATTGTGTGTTGATTCTCACGTGACCTCTGTGTCTCTGCCTTTTGTGTGCAGAGTTTGGAAAGTTTAACAGGTGATTTTAGACTTTTCTCTCGTTTGATTTAAGAATGATAGGGATGAAACATGCAACATTTATATTTTTTAACTTGCTCGTTTTGCGTGCTGTGATGTAACAGTGATATGTTTTTAAATGATATGGAAATTCTATAGATGTATTCAAACTCTCAGGTAAAAAAAAAATCAGTAAAAATCCATATTTAGATTTTTAGTTGAAGTATAATGAACAGCTGAATATATGCCAGCATAATTAACTGTCGTTTCATAAATATCTTCTTGCCATAAAATCAAACTAATGAGAACCATATTTGAAAAAGGTCACACGACGTAATGAGCTTCGTGACAATGGGTGTCTGTTAGCCACAAGCGCATTTTTGTTAACCTCAAGGATATCGATTGCACAGATCTATAGTAAGTGACAAGCGCCATTGGGGGAAACATGGTAATGTCAAATCAGCTTTTTAGAATATCTGCAAATGAATCCGATATCTCGGGCAGCTAACTGGAAAGCTAATTGAAAGTGCTTCTGTTTCTGAGCTTCTCATGATGGGGGGAGAATTCAAATCTTTCAATAGTCCTCCATTTTGCCGTGGGGTACAATCACTTTCTGGTATTAGAAAGAACAGGCTTACGCTTTCATAATCAGACTTAATTCAGAAAATCTAAGACACATTTTGCTATTTGTAACACCTGCATGTAAATAGCTTTGTTTTTTTTTTTTTTTGTCGATTAAAGTGAGTAATTTCTTTCAGAAGATTATTTTGAAAACCTTACTTCTGCCTCATTTGATGTCTTTGTCATGGTGCAATGTGGTGTATAACGATCTGAGAAAGTGATGCACATGGATACTGCAAGATATAAAATCCGGAAGAGATTACACTAAATAATGAATCTATATTCATACAGTAGAGAGAACTGAAAATTTATGCAGAAGGGTTATAAAAATCATACAAATGTGAGCGTAAAACAAAAGTGTAGATTATAACTGAAATATCACTGGCTAAATTAAAGTTATGCCTGGTGTAACGTGAGTCAGGGCGACCCTTTGCCTGTATGATCCTTGAGTGCTAACTAAAGAAGACACTCCTGGTAGTGATCAGATGAATCACTGTAGCTCTAAATGACATAGTGTGACTCCAGCCTCAGCACTCACATGGGAAACGCCCTGATAGGCTGACAGCTTTATGACAGATAAAGGATATTAGCCTGTGATGCACTTACCTGGTTTAAACTTCTTAAGGAGCTTTGGATACCATGAGGCCAGTGGTAAGTAGCATCACACACTGTGTCTTAGGGCCTCGGTGAAGGAGAAACCAGCCAGTGACTTCTCCCACGCAATTGAAAGAACATTAAGTAAATCTTGCCGTCCCAGAATCCCAAAGCGAGCTGCTGGGACTTGGAGTAGGAATGGACAGAGCAGCCGGAGAACCACATCTCTCTGGGTTATTAGTCCGTTTCTGATCTCCAGTTTCATTTTTGATCCAAAAAATTCCCAGTGCACCCCTTACAGATGTGGGCAAATTCATGAGCCTGCAGGCTGCTGGAGTTGGGACGCTCTTATTCATTCTATCCAAGCGAAGCCTTTTGGATTTTATTATTCGTAACCTGTACAGCCCGGTGTGGCCCACAGAATGCCGATAGGCAGTTAAGGAAGAGCAGGAAATGTCAAAGTTTGATGACTGAATGGTTTCAAACTGTGGGAGTTGAACCCTGCCAGAACAAAGACAGCCTTCTCAGAACAAATCCAGAACGTTGTGGCCCAGACTGAGAGGAAGCTGCGAGGCCTGATTCGTCAAATTGGTAAAAACCTCAGTTCTGAGCTCCTTCATAAGACCTACAGGCCAGGTGTGAGACATATGAGCGATCTTCATCAGGCCCACAAACAAATTAACATGCTGTATATTTGTTGTCGAGCGAGAGAAACCTTATCGTAATTCTCCCCATAGAGCTGGCCACCCAGCAGTTATCTTTGTTAAAGTTATTTACAAAGATAAAGTTACTTACACACCTATACTACGTCTTTTATATGAAAAAAGTAATGTGATTCTTTCCATGTAAATGTAACGATAAGCATTTTAAACAAGCACGACCTTGATCCACAAGGTAAACAAGTTAAACCGTGCAAACCCTGTGAGCCGAAAGGTCATAACCAGATAACGGTAACCTGGCTTTTGGCTCAATAGACTCAGCCGATAAGGATCAAGGAAGCTGCTGTTTTGTTCCACCCCTGTCGAATAAAAAAAGCATTATTTCACCTCATCTTATTTTTCCATACGGAGCGATGCCTCAAACCGCCAGGGACAGGCTGAAGATAAGGATGCCTACAGTCTGACCGTAGCCCGGCTGCCCAGACGGCAATCTCGGTGTTTGGGAGATAAGCGAAAAAAGTCAAGGAGATATTGAAACCCAAGCGCTGGTTGTCATGCCAGTTTGCATTAACGGTCTCAGAAGAAGCTCAGATTCCTGCTGTCAGTCAAGGCCTGATTCTCCAATAGCAACTGTTCTGGAGTCACCAAAAGCTGGCTGGTGCTTATCCATCACAGTCAAACGTGCTAAATGATGCCCATACTGTAAACAAGCTGGCTAACTTGCTAATTGCATGATTTGATGTCTTGTCATAGCTGCTGAAGAGGGACACGAGTGCAGCAATATTCAAAGGGATGGGCAGTAATGATCAACAATCATCAATCAGTCGATCAATCAGCCAATCAGTGTTTCTTAGGCTTTTGGAGAATTCTTGAAGGTAGAGTGCCAGACAGCAGCAGCTGTGCAGCTCTGCCTCCTTATCCCTCAGCTCGAGTAACGTCAATAGCAAAGGACTTGCAAAGGTTTCCAGTTCATCTCCCAGGAGAGCTCTGCTGCTGTAGTATACCGAAGTACTGAATTGCTCCGGCGAGATATTCAATTATGTCATCAGCTGTTTTGGGTGAAAGCTTAACTGCTTTGGGTGATAGCCTTGGCTAACCTCTAAATGTAAGGAATACAGCCATAATCACAACTCTTCATGCATGAAAGATATGTATTTGCTGCTCCGGGTACAATTCCTTTGCCAATTCTACCAAGTAAATGACTCGTGTCTCACTAGACATATAATCAAAGTGGAGTTTATGGGAACCTTCTGTCATTCTATAAGATCTTTGATCAGACTTGCTTGCCTCTTCTTGTCATGTGAGATGTTCTGGCCTCCTGCCCTGCCAATCATAAAACCCAGACCTGGGATGGGTCTCCACCACCCTGCTGCCTGTTGCTCAAGACAGACCCGCTGACTACCCCCAGAATCGAGTTTAGCATCAGCCATTATGACCAATTCCATGCTCGGTTCACTGGTAGAGTCCTCATGATTGAGGTCTATCCATCCCTCCTTCAATAGAAGCCATTTACAACAAGCATATTTGCATGCGAACGCCAGCCACGTGAAGAGGGGAAGCTGTTTGCCCATTTGAAAGCGACGCGGGCTGTTGAAAATTCAGCATCCTCCTCCATAGAAAGCACTCAGTTTATGAATCTCTCCCTTATTCAGAGAAGAGGAAAGAGAGACATCTGCTACATTATTAATCCTGAAGCAGGCATGGAGAAACATATGTCATATCTATCATTTAATCCAGAGAAATGCCCGGTATAGTTCATTTAATTATACCAGGAGCAGGAAATCCCTGTTGCAAGATATAAAACATATCGCTGTCACTTGTATTGGATTGTACATAATATTTTTACTCATGGACTGCAGAAAATTTGTAACTGGCACTGGATCAGCTTCTGGTAGTGAATGTAGCCTTTTAATATTTATTCATCAGCTGGGACGATGCATACACCATCACGCGATGGTTTCTTAACATGTCATATTGTCTCCCTGGTACAGGAATTAGCCCACAATCAGGCTCAGCTGTCAAAGTGATGATTAGAGAAACTGTTTGCTCAGATTTTAATATGGAGTTTGGTGTCTTATAGGAGCCCACTTGATGGAACAAGAAAAAAAAGCACAGAGCCATCAAAACCTTCCATCGTAACGGCTTTGCTCCAACTCGACGTCACATTTGGCACATGGGCCGTTGACCTTCAACACTTGTCCCCTGCAACGGCTGTCGCCAACCCTTATCTTCCCCCTGTTCCGTGGACCTTGAACGAAGCCCCGGTGTTCCGAACGTGCTGGCCCAATTGACACCTCCATCCCCTGGGGTGCTCTTCTGAATGGTTTCTCAAGTGGGAGGACCGGTGTGAGATTGGCTCGCTCTTGGCATCACTGCCATGGTCCGTTCTTGTCTGGTTGATAAAATATTTTGAAGAAAACAGTGAGTGGGGTGTTTGGGGGGGGGGCACCTCAAGTCCAACAGCTAGAGGACCTTTAAAGACGTCAGCGGGAATCAAAGGATGGGCGAAGAAGGCATTTATTCAGCGGGCCTCTTTGTTTTTATCACTGTGTATCCATTACCGGGAGTAATCCAGCTGATGATGCTGTCCAAAGAGAGCATGTAACATAATTAATTACGGCTTTGATGCTGCAAAGTGCAGATAAGGCACGCCATGATTAATTGCAACCCTTTAAGTGATTCAGACTGAAGATAGACTGTGATAAGCTTTGGAGGGGTAGAGTGAAATTATCCCTTTCCCCCTACTGGGCGACGAAGCTGCTATCTGAGGGCAAACTCAGGCTAGCTGCAAATCCAAGCTTGCAGATGCCTCCCTGATATCTGCCAGCGTCACATTACGCTGTCGCTGTGCATTTCCACCTTCGGTGCCCCAGG
>JAODJU010000045.1:11930462-11947019 GCA_026776725.1 Gnathonemus echidnorhynchus | reverse complement strand
CCCCGGGGGGGGGGGGGGGGGGGGGGGGGGGGGGGGGGGGGGGGCCTAAAATGATTTTTTTTGCTGCTATTTTTCACAACTCTGCCTCGAGGGCTTGCTTCCCTCGGAAGACGTTGTTATGAGTTTTTGCGCCAGGGAAAGAATCTCTAATCCACTCACAGCCGAACAAATGCCTAGGATGTTGAGCATTCATATTTCAGGAATGATCCGCTTCCTTTGCCAGACGACCGAACCGTTGTGGGGGATTTTATGGGTTCAGAAGCGTGCAGATAGAGGCCCAACTTCTTAATTCCTTGGTAGGACCACAGCTAAGGACTAATTAGAGGATCATTCTTATGTAATAGTTACTTTCTAAAATAAATATTCAGTTGTTCTAATAGTGTCAGCATTGTTTAATTGAGAGCAGCCCCCTCCCTAGGGCAAACTAAATAATGATTATATCTGAGTACTGCTAAATGTTGCCTCACTGCCTGAAAAGTGGCACTTGAATCAATCTCCTGTATTAGCAGTAATTTAACTTTGTCATAATAACCTGTGAGTACAACCCATAATCTAGGAGAAACTGTATATATACAGTACACATCATTTGTTTTTCAACAAGGTAATAACTTTAAGTGTACCTCAAGGCTTTGTATTATCTTGTGAAGAGGGAAATAGATGGAGTGCTGTGACAGATGACCTGGCCCCCACAATCCCCCGACCTAAACCCTGTAGAACTGGTTTGGAGTGAGTTGGGTTTGGGAGTAAGAGCAAGGTAGCCAATTTGTGCACTGAACTTGTGGAAACTCCTTCAGGACTATTGGAGAAGTGTTCCAGGTTCTTCTCTTGGTCGTTGCAGTATTTGATATGTATTATTTCATTGCCTCAAGGACTTACTATAGGGTGAATAATAGAGACAAATGCACTAAAGGCAGGTGTGTCCAGACGTTTGACTGGTATTGTACTGTATATGCATTCACACAGTGCGACAACATCTGTTCCGTGCAATTTGGGCAACTTGCCCCTTAATCTTGTTTTGTTCAGATAATGAAATAAAATAGATTATGAGTTGATTCTGTCACATGATGTTCTAAGTCAAAGGCTGTGCAGAGTGTTCTGTGTCATATGTGGACGTATGTTTCAGGCTGCAGGTCCATGAGCAAGATCCAAGACCCAATAAATAATTAGTTTGGCCCGTAAGGGGTGAATGTAAAAACGAGGGGTTTTACAAAGATGCAACAAATTTATACAGTGAGACTACACAGCTATCCAAGTAGATGCACATGAATGGCTGCCTTGTGCCTCCACTGAATCCAGGTGGAGGCGTAGGGACAGGCGGAGTGAGGAAACTCTGCACCTCCTTTTTGACGGCATTTTGCCCACCTCACAGAACTCCCGCCCACAAAATTCCCCAGGAGGGTTAACACTGGCAGCGACTGTCGAACCGATACCCTTAAGTTGTGCAATATCTAGGCGTCAAAACTCACAGGGTTCCCACATTCCCCCACAATGCACCTGGGGCTTCACAGCGAGTGCAAATCCCCATCATGGGCCTACAGCTCCAGTCAGTCGTCCCTCAGTCCCTTTCCTGTCTTCCCAGGAATCTCACTCAGCCACCAAGGTTTTGCCATTCATAGAGCCAGTTGCCTAAGAATACAGCTTTGATATAAAGTGACAGAAAAAACCCTTTATTAGAAAAATGAAACCTTTACTTATGTACATTTTTTTACATCTTGTTACTTTGCAAATTCCTTCCGTGACATATGTACAGTTTCACCCAAAAAACATCCCTAACCCATTCACTTGGCATGATCTACACATACAAAATAAAAACACAGTATAACGTTTCATTCTATACTCATGTTACAAAAGTTTGGAACAGAGAGAATTGGGGATTCGCATCAAACCATCCCGTAGAATTAGTACTTTCTCATGCATTTTAGGAGAAAAGAACGAGATGCTGTCAGTTAATGTATAACTGGTGAATCCCAAATCACACAAAAGACTTTAAAGACATTTTTATAAACAGACAAGTGACAATGATTTATTACAAAAGGTACATGACTTTAAGTGATAGCTACCATGCTCACCTACCCCCCCACCTGTCCCCAGCTACAAATCATTTTGTAAAGTGATTTCTAATTTAAAAGAACACAAGATTAATGCTAATTTCTATATTTCTATGAAAAGGTAGTTAGTTAATAGGAACAAAGAAGCAATGTCTTCTCGAACAAAAGTTTGTCTAACATGATCAGTGTTTTTTTTTTCTTTTATCAAAGTGCCAAAGGCCTGCTTAACGATCCCGTTAGGTCTATGCCGAACACGGTACCTCCAGAAAACTAAGTACCCACAGAAGCGCCGAGTCCTTTCACCTTCAGTGGCGTGCTTCAAATCTCTTAGCTGGAGCGACAGGGAGAATTTCGGAAAAGGTAAACACGGAACCCGGAGAAATCCAGGATCTCCAACAGTCACACGTCGATACGATTGTGCACGTGCCGGGGTTTTCTTTTTTGGGGAAAAGCCAGAACCGAAACGGAAGTAGTGCAGTAAAATCGACGCTTCGCGTTTGCATGGGGGTTTGGGGGGGGGGGGGGGTCGAGGAGCAGAGCGGCGACCGCGAGGCACGGCTGATGCGTTTTTACGGAAACAAATCCCTGAGGCGGCCCTGCCTTCATCCTGCACCTGTCCTGCTCCCAATTTCATCACGGCTTTTGGGGCAGAAATGACATCCCCTTAAAAGTCCCTTAGTACAAAGACTAACTGTAGGAGGCGCTGTAACGTTAACGTGGCCCCCAGCCACCAGGGGACAGGTGACATGGTGTACCTTGCAGCCCTTAGCTTTCGGGAATTGCTCTCTCATAAGCAGCTACACGGATCTCCAAACTGTGACTTGCTATTATCTTTTTATTGGTTCGTCGTTTGTTTTTTTTTCCTATTTATATGAAAACAGTCCTGAGCAAAGTGGTTGTTTTGGAGGAAAACAAATTAGATTTTAATGCAGCAGCGGTTGGGTAGTAACCTGTGTAAAGGGAATTCATTGCTTTTGGCTGGGATGTTCAAAAAATGAGAATTGGAACAGTGCCCTGGTGTTATATTTTATTGGTTTCTTTTGTATTTTTTTATAGAATTTACGAAAAGTGCCCAAGTATTTTGTTAATTATTTAACAAATCCCTGCTCTCTCTATAATGAAGTGGCCTATCCTTTACATGAGTGTACAGCCTCAATTTCCTCCCCAGTACACCTCCACTGAACAATGGTTCCTCCCTTCTGATGTTCTCAGAAATGTTCTGTAATAAGTAACATAAATGATCATCTCATACAAGGACGTAAATGATTTTAAAATGGAGTTTTGTTATCTCAGAGAGAAGCACTAATTGCTGATGCGTATCAATGTTAAATAATTTGTTTGTGTGTGCTAAACTAATTATTTGCTTATTGACGTCACCTTGCATTTGCACTGATGAAAACTAAATATCTGTTACTATATTGTGACAAATAAAAGAAAAATAAACTCTTTGTACTAGTGACTGTGTCCACTGTCAATGGAGTTAGTCTAGCCTGAAAACACTATAACAGCCCCCATATTTTCCAATAATTCTTTTGTTTACTATTGGAATTGATACCCAACCTATACAGCACAAGACAGCTACATCCAAGTATACTATCCCATCTGGAGCAATTGGACCAAATCATTCGCAAATCTCTGTCGAAGGAACAGAGAAGGTTCTGGTCTATTAGCAACAGTGGCGATACTGGTAGCCATTTCCTTCCATTAGCTTGTCATGGTGATCAGTGAAGCATTGGCACTTTGGATAGCGAGCATGAACACCGTTACTGTGACTCATTGAACTCAGGGGATGAACTCAAGTCAATGGAAAAAAAGTTCTTTCAGCAGTTAGTCATTAGGCATGCTTGATCCAAGCTTACCTGGAGTGAAGAAGAAGATATTTACACAGGAAATTCAACCCCCCCCCCCCACCATCCCCAAACTAAGTCCCAAAAAAACACCCAGAGGTCCAAAAATTCAAGCTTAATTAAAGTCCAGTGGCTGAGGTTCACATTTGCCTGCCAGGTAGAGGCTGGAGAATCACTTAAAGTGACGATTAAATGAAGATCTTGTGTATGATGTCTAACTAACTCTACTTATTCCAGAGAAAAATCAGTTCTATCTATACAAACTGTGGAATTCACACAAAAAATATTGTTTAGTCTTTATAATGATGTATTTATATAATCATTTACAAGTGATTTACAGGCGGCTAATATTTTAAATATGTCCTAACGCCTTTGAATAATAATAATAAAAAAAAAAAACTATTTCTACAGCAATCAATGAGTAGTAAAGATGAACCACTAACAAATCATCTCTTTGGAGGGACAGCAGACTCAAAAGAATTTTGTCCTTATTTTTAAAAAGTCTGAGCAGGGTTAGGAGGAGGGAAAATGTAGCCATTGATATTCCATCCAGCCAATCAGGGAGAAGCAGGGTTAGGTTGCAGGTACATCACAAGACAAACCCTCAACACACGTCAGAAAAAAGGTTTCCCACTGAGGTGGGCACTGAACCACAGGTTGGGTTTAAAGGCTGACCCTCTGCTGGTTTCCAAGGCAACAGTATCACCACATCACGGTACACCAACATCATTGCCATTTTTTTTGCACACCCGGTTTACACATAATCAGTGCCCTTGACATCGTTAAAAATAAATAAATAAATAAATGAACGAATGAATGTCTTACATTTAGCTTGCATGCTTTTATAAATGTAAAGTACATTTTTTTTGTCTCCGTAAAGATTAGCCTTGATGTGTGAGTGAAAATAATGGAAAAAGAAAATAAAGGTAGTAAATACATACATACATATTCGGAGCTTGTATTTTACATGTGCATATTTTTCAAACATCGTCTTCCTCAAGCAACATTTTAACATTGACACAGTTGAACTTTCACCTCCTGCAAACAACGTGAACAGAGTTTAAAATGGGTAGCAGAAGAATCCTTTAAAAGTGTAACATATCGAAAACCCTACTGGATTGGACAGTGTGTTTGTTTCTTTATTGAGTTTTTTTTAATCCCAAATGCAAAATCATTTATCAAAGAGAAATCAAACTAATAGTAGTTTAATCACAATTTCTGTAAAATTCATCACCATCCATTATTTTGCCTCCGTAACTGTTCACAGGAGAGTAATCTTACTGGAAGACTTTCGATGGACGAACAAATACAGAACACAGCACGAAACAGTGATCGTCGTACCTGACACGAGTAGTGAATGGGCGTGTTTGTTCTCTACTAACGACATTACTAAACTCCCTCCGTACGATCGGTCTCCTGAGGTATGGTTTCCCAATAAAATAATAATCACTTCAATATGATTAACAAAGAGTGCATCTTCGTTATTTAGAAGTAAAAGTCTGAGCTAGAAAGAGCGATGGAGGGTTTATAACTGGTGTTCAGTTCCTACAAAAGGGAAGAAGTGGTCAGGTTATAAACATCTCCAAAACGCCCTGTTATGTCCAAAATATCCTGCCATTCGTAGTCCAAATGGAGTCATATATGTATGCCACCAATATTTGCTTCCCTGTGGTTTGACGTGTCACAACAAACCACAATAAAGGGGGAGTTCATTGCCCTCTTACAGAGAGTCACAGTGCACAGCCCAGAAAAACACAAGTATTGAACACAGTCAGTAAGAAATGTCGCACACTCGTTAACCGCACCAGGACCGGCCACGCCTGTGGGCATGGTGCTAAAGCTGTTACCCTGTTTTAAGGTGGAGAATTCCCAAAACAATGCATCCCGAGCAAGTTCAGCTGCAATCCCTCGTTGTCGGTCCTAAGAGGAGACCTACCGAGTTGTGCAGGTCAAGTATTAATCACGCAGGCATTCTACTTGCGTCAGCCAGACTAAACCCATTAAATGAAGGCGTGCTTTGTTTCTTTCACCGGTACCAAAAACAATACATGCAAAATAAACTAGTTCACACTGCAGTTTCAAATTATTCATTTGAAAACAAAAGGTGGGGGAGATCAGCTAATATGCTACCAAAAGGTTAAGTGCTAGACCACCCTAAAATGGGACTCAAATGGTAGAGTCCCACAAATATAGTAATGCAATATAAGATACATTGCTATATTTTATATCTGCAGTACAATTTATCAAATTCTCTTCCTTGCCTCGGGTTCCTGTCTGTAAACCTAGAGTTCATAATCAACTCCTGAATTGTTTATTTTTTGCCCCATGTCGTCTTGACTGAAGACAAGGAAGGCAGATACATGATTTCTTTCCTTACAATCATTGACTAGACGGTGTCACCTTTTGATAAGATTGCGCCACTGTGTTTTAGAAAGGACGGACCTCCAGCACCAAGGGACACTATTTAGTGGGAAGTGATCGTCTTTAGGGAAACACAGGAATTAGGAGTCGATTGGTATGACCCATGGCACCTGTGACATTACAGGTAGTCAGTCAGGCAGCCCCCATCTACACTAGTTAATACCAGATATCTTTTCCATTTAATCATCTGTTCCAAGACCAGAAGATGTCACCAAGACACCTAATAATAAAAAAAGCATCAAACCTTTGGCAAGCCCTGTACGGCCAACTTACTTCTACTGAAAATTTTTACCAAGACAGTACATGAGTACTTTTTATATGTGTAGGTGACAATGGCATCCTAAAGTGGATTAACATTACAGCTTATATATAAACAGGGCATTAAACATCTGATTCAAGACTAGGTATTTTTTTATATACTCCTCTATTGCTGCAAGAATTCAGAACATGGGGAGCTGAGTATGCACTCTTATTAACTACATAAGGCATCGCATGCTCTGGAAAGTACATATCGTTGGGTATCCGGCCATCCCTGGAGCAGTATGAGGTGTTGGACTTAATCGAGGACCTCAGGTTGTTGTCGTTCCTCGGTCTGATGGGAGCCAGCTGTCTGTAAATGTCTGAGGAGCTCCGCCCGTGTACGAGGTGCTGGTCATCCTGCAGGGAGTGTAGGAAGGGGTTATCTGAGGTGTGATCCGGGTAGAGCGACTTGCTGCGTTTGCTCTCCTCCAGGTTGTGGTTGAAGAGCATTGACCGGCTCCCAAAAAGTTTGTCGGGCCTAATGTTGAACAGGTATGCACTATCCTCCAGGAACCTGTCCTTCTCCTTTAGGCTGACGCTTCGTGCCGGCCTGCCCAGGTCAATCTCCTTGGGCTTCTCAAGGACAATATTGTCAAAGGAATGCTGCCGGCTGAGCCTCAGTCTATTCCTCTTCTGCACGTGAGGTCCATCTGTCTGGGGCCAGTAGTGAGCAAACACGTCATTCTGGTGAACAGAAGAGTTGACTGTTTCCGGCAGTATTTGATCCTCACTAATGTCGTACAAGTTGCCTGTATGTATGCAGGCCTCACAGCGGTTATACGGGGACCTCATTCCATAGTGCCCCAGATAATTGGGCACCTTCGACAGACAGCTCCGACAGTGCGTCTGCTTGTACCGGTCATTGGTCTCATGTGGGCTAAGATTCTTATCCTTCAGGCTGTAGTGCTTTGAGTATGAAGTCTCAGGGATGAGGTTGGTGTCAACATGATGAAGGGGGCTGCTGTTGAGGTGGATGATGGGCTGTTCTGCCTTCCTGTAGTTGTCGTTGTGGTCAGAATAAATTTCAGGGTAATCCAAATCGTCAACAATGGACCTGTTCTCCCTGTAATGTAGAGGATCCGAGTGCAGGCTCATCTCCCGGTCAGAGTCGATGGTGTAGATCTTTTCTCTGCCCGAGCCACTCTGCTTGCTTTTTAAGTAGGACAACTCCACCTCACTGCAATCCCTAGGGTATTTCGACGTCACTGATCTTTTTTTTAAGCTGTCCTTGGGCTTCAAGTGCTTTTGGTTGTTATCGGGGTCCTTGTATGAGGCGGCCCGGCTGGAGCATTCCGAAATGTCAGAGTGGGCAGTGTCCTCGGGCAGGTAGCGCTGGCTCTTCATGGACAGACGCGGGTCAGGCATCAGTGTGTCCTGGACCGGGGTCTGCCGCACGGTGTCCCCAGGCTTCTTCCATAGACCCCGGGACTTGGCATTGAGCTGTGCTGCCTCGGCACTCATCGAAACCTCTACCGTGTTGGGGTTGGCTTCATTGAGAGTCAGAGGGTGTTGTCCTTGGAAAATGTAGTTGTTCAGGTGGTCCTTGTGTCGGTTAGCCAGGTAGGATTGAAGGTCACCCGTTTCACCATAGATTACCTCCTTGGGGGCGTAGCTGCGGTTGTCTGCATATATGAAATTCCCTTTGTCTGACACCATGTCCATGATCATAGGCACATTGGGGTGCAAAAATTCAGCTGGCCGCTTGGGAGAGTTGATCCTGGAGCCACTCAGATTGGTCATGTTGGTCATCTGTTTGGCCGATTTCATAAGTTTCAGCATGTTTGCTTGCGGACTGAAGTCTAAATCAACCGACTTCTTCTTCATTTCTATATGAACCCCGTGAATGCAGCTCCATATACCCTGAAAAGCAAAAGGACCGGATACAGACAATGTAACAGAACGAAGTGCCAATCAAGGAAGTATAAAATGCAGGAGTGACCTGTGCCCATTTAAGCTGGCTCTTACCCGGCTGATGGAGAAGAGTAGTCCAGGCTTGCCTGTGCAAACCCCCGTGAAGCAGTAGCGAAGTTTCCAGTAGAACAGGTGCTCCCAGATAAAAGTGATGAGGCTGAGGCCCATGGCGGTAGCCAGCATGTAGAAAACGCCCGCCATGTTGTCCACATCCAACTGGCTGCTCATCACCTCGTTCTTCTCATTGTGGCAGATCCCCGTCAGCCATTGGGCCTCCAACTCCTCCATCTCACCTGGGTGGGACGTGACACACGTCAAAAAAATGCTACGTTGCCGCACAGAAGCTCAGTGGATATTTCTCGCTTCCGCTTGAAGTTGTTATCCCTTTATACAGCAGACATTTTTACTGACAGAATTCAGGTCAAACGCCCTACTGAAGACACAACAAACAGACCTCCCAGGACTCCAAGCTAGAACGTTTCAGTTTCTTAACCTTCACACTTCCTTGGCTGAATTTGAGAATTTGTTTCTGTTGGGCCCCAACATATCTCAAAGCACAAAGCTACCCTAAAACCTGAACTGAATAACTTTTCTTGGACCATCTTCATGATGTAGGCTAGGGGTGGGCGATATGACCTAAAATTATCATCACAGTGTTTTTCCATTTTTGGACGGGGACAGTATTATATCACGATATAATTTTTTTCAAAACTAGTAGGTTCCAAGGAGTAACATGTCCTGTCCCTTTATGTCAATTTTTTAAAAATCATAATATATTAACTGGATTGTCAAGCTAGCTGGATTGTGATTTTTAATTCGAGACAAGTCTGCACACACATGCACACAGATTTACATGTATGTAACAGTTTTATTACCTTGGAAATAGTCTGTAGGGTTTACAAACTAACCCAACGCTTTTGATGTTGCAGATTTTAGGTTTATAATGGGATAATATAGATTTGCTGTGTGCATTTCTTGTGTGAGCATGAGTCTGAAAGTGTGAGTGTCACACCAGATGCGTGACAGTTGGAAACCCTGAAAATGTATGTTTTTTAATTGTTCCACCTGAGTTAATTTGTACAAAAAAAATTACATTGCTTTATACAATTGTTAAAAAACGTAAACTTTGACTAACATAAAATCACCAATAAACTATGTATATTTATCCAACATTTTATAAAAGACTGATTCAAAACTTTGAAACTTAACAAATTCAGGAGGTTGCAGCCATTCTGTTAGGAACATATTACAGCGTTTTGGTTGAGGGTGCTATATTTGCTGCCGTTATTAACACTGACAGCACATTAGCTCAAAGAAATGGCTGCAATACGCCAAAGTACATCTTGCTTGGAGGTTAAAGGAGTTTGACGTTCACTGGCGTGGGAAACAGACGGCTCTAGTGTTAACTGGGTCTTGTGTCTTTAATCAAGCATCTTGCATGAAGGCAGTGGTTCATATAAATATATATTAATTTAGCGAATATGTTTTACTTTTTAATTTGCCACTATATATATCTGTAACCAGGTTATTTCTGTTTAATGTGTATAATTACAGAAAATCTGTTTATTTTGAATTTGTTAATTTTTCAGTTGCGACTTGGGGTCAGAGTGTGCTTGATAGAAAAACACAGGTAAACTGGTTGCATACACTACATAAGGACACTACTCTCATGGAACAACGAGGGGTCAACCTATTTCACATAACAAGTAGAACTTAGTCCATCTGTGAATATGTAGTAACAAAAACATGTTTCATGTAGTATCTTTAGACTATAGAAAATAAAACATACGGGATTCCAAATATGATCTATGTACATTAGATACCTGCTACACTGTATTTCTGCCTTAAGGGTACTTTTCGGTAAAAAAAAAGAAAAAAAGAACCTAAGATTTCAAAAGAGAAATGGAATGACATTCATAGACGCAAAGTGCATTTCTCACGATTCAACAGGTTATTTAAGTGCTTAAAAAGTTTCCTTTTAATATTCACACCTAAGCCCTATGGAAGAAAGCTCCAGCTCCCTGCCAGCATTCACCACCATGAACCTCCCTCTCCGTGCCATCAGCAGAATTCAATCCCATGCATCCTATCTGACGCTTTTATGCAAAGAAACCCCTAAAAGCACTAACTGCACAACCCTAGTTGTTAAGGTGACTAAAAGCTCTCATGAAATCTTGAAGGAAAACGCGACCTGAGCAGCTAGCCCACCTCAGCCCTCACCCAATCAATCAGGATCGTACCATCTCCAATGATGCCCAAGATGGCCAGGTCCACCTGCCGTTTCCAGTAGGAGCCCTTCTGCAGGGCGATGCCGTAGCCCGTGGTGGCAAAGATGTAGCCGCTGCCGATGGTGACCAACTTGCAGCCCTCGTCCCTGCCAGCCATGTAGTTTAGCACCGCGGCGTCGTAGATGAAGGCATCCAGCTTACTGGAGGGGGGGGGGGGGCAGCACAGGGAGAGAAAGTGATGTACAGAACCGGTCCCAGAGCCCTGGAGAATGAACGCGATGGTCAGAACGGATACACCAAATGATGGCTGTCGCTTCAGCTTTGGGAAGCTCCCTCAATGTGCTGAAATGGGGACGGTCCCTTTAAAACCAAGCTCGTCTCCTAACAGCCCTGGAACCATTATTCAGTCAAGTCACGGACTGTTGTTAATAAGTCTCTTCTCTGCCTGATGTCATGTAGATATTTTTTTTTACATTCAGCAGTGAATAACACATTCAGGAAAGTATCTTCACATAAACTTTAATGTCCTTGTATAACAGAGTGGCCAACGGGTCATAGTCTTGGCTTTTTTTTATATCTTCTGAATGCTTTGAAAGAATGTACAGAACGTCTAGACCCAGAGTTTGCACACTTTTATACATCTACCTTGCTGACCCTAAAATGAAGGCAAACAAAGCTGGGCTTCTCGCATGAAGTCTGCCAGGCACCTCGATCAAAGATGTGCATGTGAAACAGCCCCAGTGATTGGTGAGGCCTTGGCCTTTTGTGACAGAGCGGAAATATTCATATTATTGTTAAGAGAGTCACAATTTAAAGGCTCGCTCAGACTATTATGCAAATGGTAGAGTTCGATAGAAGGCAGCATTAAAGACAGGCACGTTCTCAAGGTTATGGGCTTCCGGGCACAATTCGTGCCTTTCTCTTCTCTCTCCTTAGAAAATCCTTTCTGCCATTAAAATATGGCACGAAAGTGGGTGGGAGAGTGAAAGAGTACATCCCATACATCGCTGCTTGTTGTGAAGGAACTGTCCCAGAATTTTGCTCTCCATTATATAAATGAATTTTTTCTACCTTTTCTAAACAAACTGATACGTAGGATGTTTTCACTGCAGTCGTCGGTACGGCTTTCTGCCTGCCAGTAGACCGGGCGTGACAGTGATGCCCAATCCGTAAACCGAAATCTCCATTTTCACGACATTGTCTTGCATAGTAGGTGCTAATTCATCAAAGCGACCTGCGGCAACAGTGATAGTTAAAAGGTATAGCAGCCGATTCCATAAGCGGGGCGTCGGGTCTGTGGATATTTGCGGGATTCGGCACTAAGATCAACTTTGGGTGGAGCTGCAGGAGGACATGGAGCCTGTTTGATATTTTTGGTAATTACACGTGGATGGCTGAATGGGCCTGTCACCTGACTTTGCCCCAGCATTGACATTTGTTCCACTTTGTCCACGCAGTATTCCGTGCAACTGGGACACCGGAGTTACCGAAGGACTCTGCATCTCACATCCCCGATGGACTACCGCCCTGTGTGTTCCAATAGATCCCTGACATTCGCCGCCAACGGACCAAATGTCAGGTTCAGGGTGACATTGGCCAGCGGGGGCAGCCACTGTGTGGGCCACTCACTCCCTGCCGCCCGGCCCCGAGCAGTACGGAGAACCTGCGGCAGCGGGACGGAGCTACTAGCTACAGGTCAGGGTCACGTGTTTGCTGCACACAGACACACACTGACACCTCTGCAGTAGAGAATGACGGAAAAAAGCCGTGATATCACACAAGGATCAGCCCGAGTTTGTGTAGCCCCCCCCCGATGCAGTCACACAGGACTCCTGTTTATAGCTGTAACCCTTCAAATCTAATTTCAATCTCCCTTTTGGTGAGTGAGACTGAACATGAATGACCGAGCGGATTTGTAAGGCTGTAATTGTACATGTATAACACCTTATTCGTTTGTAAAAGCTGACAATGAAATTAATGTCATGGATGGTTTTTCTGGAGTGCCTGTCTCTCACTAAAGGTCATATGGCAGGTCCCTTTGAGAAAGCTTTAAGGTCCTGGAGGGGCATAAAAAGGTCCAGAACCACTCATTTTAGGGGCTTATTTTCAGTACAAGATTACAGTAAATGGGGGTGGGTCTCCAAGACAATAGACATCTGAATAAACAAAATGAAACAAACTAAAGATTGCGGCTTTTTACGGGGAAAAAAAAACACAGCACACAAAAGCAGGTGGCAGCCGTGTTTGGGGTCCCCAGGAACAAAGCTCAAGTTTGGGAATACGAGGCTAAACACACTAATACCAACAGCAAATCAGAACGAAGAGGAAGCTATGCAAATCAGGCAGATTTTCTTTGACTGTCATGCAGATCATCTTGCTCTCCCCAAAGGCTGTACTCCCCCGATGTACGAGGAACCCTGAGAATTATGGGATACTCACCCTGTCTTGAGGCTGACCAGCGCGTCCTGGACTCCAGTTTGGTGGTATTTCACCATATACTGATGCATGTCCGGGTAGTTCTTCCGGATGTTTCTTTCAGTGCTTCCGTTGGGGACCGTCCCAAAGCGGAACGGTGGGGAGTATGAATACGGGCTCTGGAACTGTGGAAGAGACCCAGCGCCATTAGCTAAATTAGTATGGCCACATTCCTCCATTAGTCATACCCCATTTTCAGTCTTGTTGCTAAGGCCGCCGCACCCAACAGTTAATAATAAACCGGCAAGTCCTCAAAAATCCATTCCCTGCTCCAAAACTGATTGAAAGGAAGAAGTTCCAGGTCCCACGTCTCTTGACTTGAAAGCCTTAGTCTGTGCCAACAGCAACAAGGCATCACAATGGACGTTCACTTGTTCCCCACCAGTGACAGCAGGGCACTGTGACTTGATTGGAATCGTCAGCCCTGCCACAACACATTAGGTCCCTTTGTAAACACGCTACACTCTCAATGTTATTTACCTGCATCAACATTTGGTGCTAACTTCAGTGAGTTACCTGCTCCGGCTGATGCACACGCAGGGTATATTGTCATAACCTTTAGCTCAGGCTGTAGTCATAGTGGCAGCTCTCAACTGATGTAAGTAATCAGCTCCACAAACCTTTACCTAAGTCAGATTTTACGCGAGTCGCATTTACCTTCTCATTCCATTCAAAACACTTTATAGCAAAAACACATAAGCCAAAAATACACTAGTAATATGCATCAAAGTATACCTATTATATAAATGAAAACATAAAGTGTAAATTTACTTACAGGCATAGGTTATCTCTTTGCATTAGTGCTTCCAAAAACTCTCAGATATATCTAGAGCAAATCCAGATTTACTAAGCCAGTTTTACATAACTCGAGAGCAGCCTGTAATATGTGTTGATTCTTGTTTCCTTTGGTTTATATGGTGCTTTTTATCGTTCAGATGGTAGGATCAGCATAGGTGGATAGTTCAGGTCCACAGAGTAAAAATCCAAACCAGGATTTTGTTTCAATCAGCCAGTTGAGTACTCTATGACTATGACTTTTTATACTCAACTGGCTGGTTGAAACAAAATCTTGGTCTGGATGTTTACTCTCTGGACCTGAACTATCCACCTCCAAGGATCAATTTCATACATGGACCACGTCTTCTGGAAACCTCAATGCAGGAGCCCCTGACTGTGCCTTGCTCATTATGCAAATTATTCACAATTTCTTGAACCCCATGACCTGTCCTCTCACTTCAATCTTCCTAATTATGTCCAGCTCACACTAAGAAAACGGGGCCTGCATACTGTAATTGCCTGAACAAATGTTTAAGTGATTCAAGTTTTTGTCTTTAAGACAATTAAAGCATACTAACAGATTATGGCTTGTGCCAACACATATAACTTACTTAGGAAATCAGAAAGAGCGGCACATTAAAAGCATTTATCTGAATGGTCATCGGAGTTTATCGTAACCAATCGTGAAGTAGGAGTAGTCGGTTTGGAATAGTTCTTCTGCCTTTTAGGACTGATCTGTGAACTAAACAACCCCTCCCCTTCCTGTTATTTTCCACTTGAATCCTCTGTAAAGCATTTGATTTACTCCATCAATCTCTGTACAGCCGTCAGCTTTTATGGTGCCCCCTGAATGACGCTGCCCAGAATTTCAAAGACCAAAGCAGGTGCATCATTTCAGTGCCGACTTTCTATGCAAGATCTGTTTCTGGCAAACAGCTAAGGTGCTGATAGGTTCAGTGGGCAGAAGGTGCGTCCCAAGACTGTACAAGACCAAGACTGACGTTCTTGGCACAAGTTGTGCTCCCTTGTCTTAACCTGCTCAACTTTTATGAAGTTTAATTTGTATTCCGTGGATCAGAACTACTGGCTGGAAGTCAAACTATGTCTTGAACTTCAGCAGCGACTGACCTTTTTGTCACTCAGGCCTGTGACCTGGTCAACGAATTCTTCCTGGATCATGAAGGCCGCCAGGTTGGCAGTGTAGCTGGCGAGGAAGATGACGGCAAAGAAGGCCCAGACGGACACGATGAATTTGCTGGTGGTTCCTTTGGGGTTTTGCACTGGCACGGAGTTGTTGAAGACGAGGCCCCAGAGGAGCCAAACCGCCTTGCCCATGGTGAAGGAGGGGCCGTGTGGATCTATGGGGGGGGGGGCAGGAGAGTGGTCCAGTTAGGAGGGTGTTCATGCAAACCTGCATCAAATCTGTCGTGCTAATTCATAAAAAATGCTCCGTCCTCTGGTGAAATGCAACCTGCTGAAATAAGGATTTCCAAAGTTTCTTGCTGTGATTACAGTATCTGGCCAGAATAATGGCTGCCCTAAGCACTCCCGCTATTGATGTTCTCGATCTATTCAGTTCACCGCAAGCGGCTTCCGACATGTGGAAACGCCAGCGTAGCTTGGCAACCGGGCTGTGGCAATGAATCACAGCGGCGCGCCATTAGGTAAATTATCGAATGTGTAAATACGAAACCTTTTCATTTTCACCATAGCGACGGTATGTGTAAGTACGGACATCTCTGCTGTGAAAACTAATTTGTCCGTGTCAACGTGGCTCGCTAAAAAATTCCTGCTGATTCAGAACATCTTATGGCTGTTTAATAACCTGGCTTTTCCAAACACCTCTTTAGTGCTTAAATTTCCACCCCCCCCACCCCAAAGCCACTTCACCCCATAAAAGGGCATTCCTTTCTCAGGCTTCTGCCATACATTCCATATAAACCTGTCCTGAGCCAAACACAGCCCCACAGGGCCTGGAGATGGCCTGAGGACGTTCAGGAGGGCACCAGAACCCAATGCTAGCAATCTGTTCGTTCCCAGACCAAGCTGTACCACCAATTATAGGTGAGAAACAGCTGCAATTCCTTAGATGGCCCTGTTAGCTTCCAGTGTTTGTGATTTAAGGGGTTATTCTCTCAGGTTGTCAGCTGGGCACGGGACAGAGGTGGTTAAAAACAGGAGGCCGGACCACGGTCTACCTTTGCCCTGAGCGAGGTTCCTGTTGAAGCCCAGGGGACTGATGTACTCGAACATGAAGACGGCCATGGCGGTCACCAGCAGCAGCATCACGAACATCATCACCCACACAGAGGCACTGAAGGGCTCTGCAGCGGAAAGGGGCAGGGAGGGGGGGGATGTCATGAGCGACTCCCGATCCGGAAAGGGATTGTGGGAATGCCGCTGGGATTAAAACGCTGACGCTGGCACAGGACCACCAGCGGGATTTCCCAGCTAGACCTCAGTAATCATCGCCCTTGGTTAATTAAAGTGTATCATTTCCGAAAGCCGGTGCTTTGGGGACAGTGTAAGCTCCAACAGCTATTGCCACAG
>JAODJU010000045.1:11918083-11930219 GCA_026776725.1 Gnathonemus echidnorhynchus | reverse complement strand
ATTTCAGCTGATAAAAACGACAGCTGCATGGGGGTGGGGGTAGGGGGGGGGGGGTTGCCATGAAAGGACAGGGAAAGGCACAGTGAGCTCATACCCCCATGCAGGCCCTAAATGTGTAAAATCATGAGCAGCTTGGGATAAAACTCCAGCTAAATCCCGGCACCCATTTCTACAGCAGATAAACCCAGCTGACAGAAATTATCTTGCTACTAGCGGCTGTGCTACTGCAGCAATTTAAATGCCTCGCTTCAGGGTACAACTGTAGATCCCCAAAGGGGATTTAAATCCTCAGTCTTGAGGTTACAAGTCCTTGTCTACCTGCTAGTCCAAATTCATGCAGGCCAATCCTCCAATTTAATGAATGATTCCAAAACATACATAAACCAGAAACCGCGCAGGTGTTCATGCGCGGATTAATAAAGTTCAATGACATGGCAAAAAATCTAAACGACAGGCAGAAGGATGTGGGGTTTTAGACTAATTGTAGACTAATTAGCTGTAAGGTCAGAATGATTATAAGATTTAAGGGCATCATTTCTTTAAAACCTGTTCTAGTATAGAATGTGTGGGAATTGATTCTGCATGAATTCTACACTGCGTGAGCATTAGGTAATAAAGCACAGGGGACCTTGATTGCACTAATTGCCCTGCTAGAGATATGAGTCAGCAGGAAGGGTACAGGAGGTTTTTGGGAGTCTGAGGTGTGCTTCAGCTCTGCTAGCTTTGTGAGTTTCCTTAAATTTAGTGCTTCAGTTTTGCAGTTTCCCTTAATATAAAGTTAAAGCTAAATTTAGAAGTGGCGTTTGACTTCCTTGACCTAGTTTTAGGAGAGGACACACAAAAGAGCGGAAGGCTGTGCCCGTCTGCCCCAGACAGGCGCTCACCTCTCCCACCATGCCGTTCCACACGTTATTGATCTTTTTGCCGTGTTTGCCGTTGGTCACCAGATAGAGGTCGTAGGTGAACTTCACGTGCTTGGCGATCTTCTTCAGGATGTCGATGCAGAAGCCCTTGCAGCACTTTTTTACATTTACTCCTCCCTCCGCTGTGTTATTGCTGTCAAAAACAGATTTTTAAGACCTTCATATGCAAAGCAAATCGGTAATCAATAATATGCTAATTCACAATTGCAATATCGTATTGCAGTGTATTGGAATCACTTTTATAACCTTGGGGGGGGGTGCAATGGGCCACAGAGCTGCAGTACACATGGGGGGGGCACTTCTTGTATGGGGCCCCAGATACCACAAAAACCTGCCTCATTCATATATAAAACCTCTTTAAGCCTGTCGTTCACTCTCTGGGGTGTTACTAGAGATTTGGAGCCCCATAAAAGCATATCATATTGGGGCCCCCCAAACAAGTTATGTTCCACATTTTTTAGGGCCCCTGTCACTCAAAATCACACTTAATTCCTAACGTTATTTTTATTTTTATATATATATATATATATATATATATACATACATTTTTTTTTTTTTTTTACTTTTCTAGTGATAATGAATTAAAGGAGCAGTCTGGGCGGAGTTTCCTCTGAGGGATGCCTCCCGGTGCCTCATGGGGGCTGGTTTCTCACCACCCCCGCTCTTCCCCCAGCTTCCTGTAGAGAGGAGTGCCATTCGTGGAGATGTTTCATCGGTGTGGTTATCTTTGTGCTTTGAATTACTCTGCCCCCCACACACAAGCAGCGGCTGAATGTGGGCTCGTGATACCATCACTTCCTGGTGGGTTCCTCAGCCTGTTTCCCAGCATGCACTGCTTCACTAATCCCATAATTAAATTTGTCCCACTGTGCAACACGGGCTGATCTCGCAAGAATGCAGCCGGGCCCCAACGCTGAATGCACCCCCCCTCTCTGAGAAAGATGGAGGGGGGACAGCTCTGTGAGGGTGGCCATCTATCATTCTGCAAAGGTAGATGTAAAACAAAATGGCCAACAGAAGAAAACAGGTGTGTTTTTTTACCTTCCTGGTCGATAAGCTTTCAGGCACGAAAACACCCCTTATTTTAAAGTACGCCACATATGACTGGGTGGATCGGCTCAAAATCACTAAATTTAGCACCATTAGAAAATTTTAACCAGGGCCAAATTACCTTGTTAAAGAGCCAGCTGCGAAAAGTCTTGCCCTGCTTTGTGACTGGAGCTTTCGGAATTGTATTCCGAATATAACAGAAGGGTTCCAGAACTTTTGTCCCGGAGCAATTCCTGCGCATATAGAAATAGTTCCCTGATACACGGTTTGAGTCACAGAAGTGAAACACGGCACTGGCCTTTACAGCAGCACCAACTCCGAATGCAGTTTAGGGATTAAAAATAAAAGCAGAATATCCGGTACCTACCGGGGAAGGAGAACCAAAAGGCAGGTCCAGAAACGGCCGTTGAAAGGGATTCCAAACAATGGAGGGTGGATTTTATTGGATTTTTGTCAATGACATCATCATACAAAACGCCACACTCCAGAACCTCTGGGTCATTATTTAGTTATTTTATGAAGCATGCTTTACTCGTCCTGGGTGTCTGACCTCACTGCCGACACAAAGCAGCCCTTTCAAGCACCTCACTCAAAATCCCCACCGAACTGATCCTTCGACCCCCTGCATCGCGTATTTCCAGACCATTACACGGATTCCCCTGACATCTGAGGGGGTTGTACTCCATCTGCCTCCCCTCGTCTCAGACTCCCCTTAGCGGGGCTGGCCTCTATGGACAAAAAGGCGTCTGTGGCTTTCGTCCAACTGCACTCATTGGCCTGAATACCAAATCAATTGAAGACACATCTATAACAACCAGTTAGCTCTATGTGCCGTGGTGGCCAGGGAGACAAATGGGGATCTTGGAGAAGGCAAGCCATTAGAAGAGCATCACCATGTCAATCACATGGGGGACAGCGATGCGCAGTGTGAGATACGAGGCACCATTAAACAGCGAGGTTATTTTAGCAGGGTGAGTGGCTGGAACATGGAGGGCACTGAGACCTGGGAGCTCCTCTTTAACTAACTGATGCTCCGCCCACCACCGGGCCCAAGCTCACCCTTGTCCCCACTTTTTATTGTGCCTTGTTATACCATGAAACAAGATTTAACCTCCGTTTCGGTGCTGCTGCTAGCCCCACACCCGAAGTGAATAAAGTGGATAGATTCATGGTGGTGAAATACATTGAGGCCGTTGTGAAAGTATTCCGGAGGGCTCAGCCAATCAGCTGGAGCGGCAAGTAAGCGGCATCACAAAAGCGATCTCACCTCCCGCGTCGATAAGGAGCCATCGGCTCCGCTTTTCAGAAGCCGGCCGCATGCACACCGTTTTGTTTCTGAGCATAAAAATTACAGCCTGGCGACTGTGACATGGATTGATTATTTTCTTTCTTATGGCTGCGCCGGGCTGTGCATCATTCCCCGAAGCAGCTGGTTCAGCTCGGGGTGGGTGGCTGGGTGGGGGGGGGGGAGGCGGGAGACATAGATGCCTCTCTCTGGTTTTCTGAAACGTTCCCGTTCTGGTAGAAGCAGGATGGGCAAAAGGAATCGATCAGCAGGCTGGCATTCATCCGGTAGGCGGCTAATTCGAGTGACCATCTGCCAGTAAGAGTTCACACTCATCCTATGGGTTTGGGTCGAATATGAGGAGGCCCTCAGGCCAAATAACCTCTGGGCAACCCATTTCCATGGCCATCGATCTCCAGCTGGTCTCCAAGACAACTTTGGAATCTAAGACGCAATGGCAACCGCATCCGTAGAGTCGTGTCGTCATGCGCCCCAAGCTGTGGTCCTGAGCTTCGACCAAGCCTTCAGCTGTGTGCAGAAGGTACCTGAGAAGCTTAGACTGCAGCTTCATATCACATCTAAAGAAGCTGTCAAGGTTCTCAGCCTGAAGAAAATTCGCTCTCAGTGGGACTCACATGCCACATCCCCTTAATTACATAAGGAGAAATCCTGGAATATATGAACATTTGGGAAAGAGTTTGGGTCTCGAAGGCACCTCTCACCGTCTTTGTGCACGAGTGGGTCACATCCCGAACATCCCCTTCAAGGCATTCTTAAATCCTGCACGTATGCATTCCTGAGGCTTAGAGTGGCAAATAGCCCTCGGAGTAGCTAACCTGGGATTTGATCATTCTGCTTTTTTTTTACCCCGCTTGCCTCGCCTGTGTGGGAATAAGTGGTGCAGAAAAGGCCCGTGGCTTTGCCTATCACACCGAGTAGCAGGATTGCTGAGTTCAGCACAGATACGGAGAGAAGGACGGCAGCGAGAATGAACAGCGTGTCCTGAGAAACCACCTATGAGAAGTCGATTAAGGGTCCTTGTCTTAATCGCCTGGCCTGAATTTTGAGTCAGAAGTAGTGCTTAGATGTGCTCAAGTGTTAGCATTAACGTGACGAGCAGTCTGGGGGCTGGGGGCTCACTTTTTGATGTACTTGCGACACGGAACTGAGTTTCGCATGCAGGTCCCCGTCAGGCGCTCCACGTTCTCCACGATGACGAACGGCGCCTCTTCCAGGGTCACGATGCTCAGGTGGTTGTCGTCCGTCTCCGCGTCTCCGAAGGAGTTGAAGCGTGGCCAGACCGGATACTTCAGAGTCACGCTGTTGTTCTCCCATTTCCCCATCTGCAACAGCAGTAGAGAAATACCCATGAGAACCAGAGAGACCCGGGAGGGGGGGTGGATACAGAGCCAGATAATCATCACGTGGGAGATGATAATATAGGTCATAAGCCTCAAGTTTCACCATAATTTCAGGAATATTGATACAAGCTTATGGTGCAGGACTTTGGCAGTAACACACACAAACGCAAAGCAGTGTAATAGCTAATTACATTTTAATGGTCAATTAAATGCCTCAGTTGCAATTTAAAAAATCTTATTACATGTTGATGTTGCTACTGAAACCACTCTTGGGTCGCATGATTTGGGCTACTGTAAATAAAATTACCCAGCATGCACTGCTTCTCTGGATAAGGTATGGAAAGCCTGTTCAGCTCGGGAAACGGGGAAGAAAATTCCACACCAAGATCTCGGTACAAAAAAGACTGGCAGTGCCTCCGTGTTCTGGGTCGCCGTGCCAGCAAGCAGCGATGTCATCCAACTCACTCGAGTGAGATTTACACCGATGATGGCTGTCCCATCTCCGTGCCGACAGAAAAGCAGGCCACTCTCCTGCTAACCAGCTCTCCTCACACACGACGCGTTTACGCCGTGATGGGGGAGTGAGTTTTCAGAAGCAGAAATTGCCACTCTGCACATCTGCTGGACAGAATGTCCACACCCTGGAATTAAGGGCGATTTCATCTCGCACTTGCAGGACTGCAGTTAAAGATTGCTGGGGCGTAGGAAAAAGATGTGGGATCTCCAAAATCTGTCATGCCAGATTTTAAAACCAAATAGCTTCGACACATAAGGAGCTGACTGGCATGATATTCCAGGTATAGCCCAGCCTTGTTTCATGCTGCGTGGGACAAGCTTTAGGATGCACAATGACCCCAGCCGAGATAATATACATGGATGCTGGGGAATGGATGGATAGATGGAGAAATAGATGGATAGATGCAGCTGTATAAAAAGTTGTGAGTGAAAATGTATGCTACTGAGTGCCTCCCTATGTCACAGTAGACCTCAGTGGTGGCTGGGGAGACCCACCAGAACCTCAGACGTATAAGGACGGTCCAAAACCACCGGCCATACCAGGCACCAGATGCATCCTCGCCGCTTATATAACATCCTGTTTTAGGAGATGCTGAGCACAGCACTGCAGAGGGTGGTGAGGATCTTGTGGAGCGTTACTGAGACGCGCTTCACAGCGGGCCGGGACACACACACACACACACACCGCAAGCAGCCTCGGAGAGCCGGAGAGCGTCATAAAGGTACTCCAGTCAACCTACACAGACACCATGCTCCCTCCCCCAAGCACTCAGACCACGGGATACAGGCTGGGTTCTTATCCACGTGCAATACAGTAAAATCCAGTTATAACGGACTTCAAGGGACCTGGCAAACAGTCCGTTATATACAGAGTTGCTGTTTGCCCAGAACACAACTACAGGACACCATTTACTCATGCCACACTCCAGCAGACACACTTGTGCTATAGATTATTATATTGTACATGTAGTAATCCAACTTTACCTGACCAGATGCGTGACTATTAATAATCTCGCCTACGTATCTGCACTGGATATCACCGGCACGCCATGCGCCTTGTGGGCGGAGCCTGCATGTCCGTTATACAGCCAAACAGAACTACAGCTAAAAGCGGCCCTGGAGACCAAACTGTTTGTCCATTACAAGCGAAATTCCATTTTATCCGAGTCCGCTATATCCGACGCTTTTCCTGCATGTTCTTAAAGGCGCACGGCCGGGACCAGCGGATCTCATCCGTTATAAACAATATTCCAGTATAAGCGAGTCCAATATAACGGGATTTTGCTGTAATATGGCTCCTAATTACGCACCAAATGCACTGTCACATTAATGCCCCCCATTCTACCTCCAGTTCATCCCTTGTACATATGGACACTGTTTGTCTATGATGCTGTTACTTTGTTATTTGTTATTGTTGCCCGTTGTACTTGTTTTGTAACCATATACTTATTGTCTGACCCTATGGTCTACAGGACGCAGACAAGTCAGAATGTCATTGTCTTATGTATACTTGACAATAAGATACTTCAAAGACTTTTAACATACATTAATAAAGCTAAATACTAACTTCCTGAGATAAACAAATATTTGGTAGGTGGTGTTTCTGGGCACTCATGATCTGTAGGTTGCTTGTTCCAGTCCCAGGAGTGAACCCTGCTTTTTCCCCTTTTCAGTAAATTAGTAAATAAAACAGTGGGAACAATACAGGGGCAGCGCGGTGTGCAGAGGTTAGCACTGTCGCCTCACACCTCTGGGACCTCAGTTCAAGTCTCCGCCATGACTCCGTGTGTGTGGAGCTTGCATGTTCTCCTTGTGTCATTGTGGGTTTTCCTCCAGGTACTCCAGTTTCCCCCCACGGTCCCAAAACATGCTGAGATCAATTGGAGTTGCCAAATTGCCCATAATTCCACGCTCACACATGCATGTGTGACTGAATGGTGCGTGACTGCGCCCTGCGATGGGTTGTTCCCTGTCCTGAGCCTGTGGCCTCCTGGATAGGCTGCAGACCCCCAAGACCCTAAACGGGATAAGAAGTTACATCCATGGATGGATGGATGGGAACAATTCTGAGGTGCTTAGTATCGTCATGCCAGAGATTCAATGTCCTCATAAATAAACAAGCATTAGGAGGCCTGACAGTCACAGCCATGGTGCACACTGAACTGTCAACATCAAATGGCTTTGGGTAGAAAACGGCTCTCTCTAATCCTACACACTCATATTCAGTTGCAGTTTTTAAAATGTCAGTTTATAATAAAGGAATCCATATTAACAGAATACGAATGCATTATAATTTAATTTGTTGCTTAATTGCATCACTGTATATGTTATATACAATTTAATTCTGTAGCTGATACTTCCAGACTATAGTAATTATGTAGGATTGGCCAGGTTAGTGCCTGACAAAAAGCTTTTAGTAGAAATATGACCCCATTAGGACCAGGAGGAGATGTCGGTAGTTTGACTTTTTGGTCAGGATTTCTAGGACAAACAGAGGGTCCTTCGGTCCTCCACTGAAGCAGAGCCATGTGTCACTGAGTGACTAGGAGAGTGTGGAACTAATGTGCAGCTAACAGAAGGCCAGAACACCATGCAGAGTCCCTGTCCCTGAGGAACTAGGGACTGGGTGGCGGTCTTCTTCATCTCTCTCCTTTTGGTGGGTGATTTGAGTCTTTGGGTAAAGAGGTGGGCTGTGGCGATACTGTCTGATCCACTAATCCTGTAAGTCTATAGGGGGAGCTAATGAGCTGCTTGTTTGGCAGCCCTGAGTTAAGACAGTGTGCTGCTGAATAACACAGTGTGAGGAAGCAGGTGATGTCACAAAGCCCACTGGACTGTACCACTCACCAGAGGGGGGTAAAATTATTACCTGCACCATAAATTCTGAACAAGGCAGGATTCAAAACTTTCCTCCTCGTTCTCATTTCCTGTGGTGGATATATTTAAGCTGACTTCACACAAAAAGAGTTCTGACTCTCTGGCAGCCCTGTCGAAAAACTTGCATATACTCCTAGCTTGTCTGCGCAAAATCCTCATGAAACCTTTAGATGAAGAATTTCACTGCTGCTGAATCACCTCAAGAACAACCCAATACGCCTGGAAAAGTCCTGCCTCCAGAAAAACTACATTTTAGGCTTTAAAAGCAACCAGATGCTAATTCTTTAGCTTAGGTGGGCTGCAGATTCTTCACAGCAGCAACACTAGGGGTGAAAATACAGACAGAGAATCTCCTTAATATAAATTGATTATTTAGGTAGTTGAAGGGTGGTGTTGTGACTTAGTGGTTAGTGGTCAACCTGCCAGTGTTATGGGTTAGATTCCCTTATCTGTACAGATAATAGTGGCATATAGAAAATCAAACGTCAAGAAATGGTGCATGATACTCAATTATTGTCCTTGAATTTAATGACTGCATGAAACATGTCTTTTCAAATTGCAAATTGCCTTTGGTTAAGTCGCAATGTAAATAATGAAAACCTTTCTACTGGTATATAATACATGACATGCATGATGATTTCATTTTAAAAGGTGATAACGTCAATTCCCATTTTAATTAATGCTATGAAAATCGCGATTCACTTGATGTATTTAATAAATTTGCCGGTAATGGTAAGTCGTTTGGTGCTCGCTTACACCGCCAATACGTTGTAACCACATGTTCAATGTGCTTTACCCAGGAGTCAATGATATTTTAGGTTCATTGGCATTCTGCTAAAACATCTGTGTATAAATTATTTTGCATGATTTCTTGTTCTGCGTCGTAAAGAGATCTGTTCCAGAGTTTAATCTCAATCAGTAGAAACGGTTCCTGTTTTTCCCCGCAAAATTAATCGCAATGTAGGCCTACAGATTGGTCTGCGGATCAAATGTGGTAAGCGGCAATGAATTTGTGCTTTTATAATGCGATTTATCACAGTTTCGCCTTCATTTGGATGTATAAAACTTTCATCCTTCAAAAGAATTGCATCGCGCCACTGCTTCAGAAACGAAGAAATGCCAAGGGCATCCACTGAAAGTATGACTGTCAGGCACAGAAGCATTTCCCCAGCGCAGTGTGGGAGTCTCAAGTGTCCTTCAAGTTCAAATGTCCATAAAATCAGCTTGAATTGAAATATCTGAAACGTCGTGCCTGAACCTTTTCAGAGGAATGCGAAAGGCTGCTCCATTTTAAATGGATCTTACTCTTTATTTCACACTAACTGATGGAACTGACGACCCCCAGGTGCAAAGTGCGTGTGTGCGTGCGTTACATAAATATGTACAGTAAAATATATATTTTAAATCCGAAATCCCTTCTATTGTTATATTTAAACGCAGTTCTACCTTTGTCTGCAGAACGCCGCAGGTTAGAACTCATCTTAAAACCCTTTTCTCTGAAATGCACTTCTTTAAAACACCCTGCCGTTATGTCGTGCCCGCTTTGGTTGGCGTCCTGGTGTTAGAGCTTAACACGCTTAAGCGCACTCTTACGGATCTTCAGGGAGTATGTTTTGTCCAAAGGCTGAAGATGCGATGGCTGCAGCCCCTGGACTACAAAGCTACGATCGCGCCACTGTCTTGAATCGCAATGACCTAATTAGGTATAGACGCAATTAAAAGGAAGCCTCGCTAACCAGCGATGCAGAGAATCCGCATTAAGGCGCTTAATTTCGCCACAGTTTTATTGCTGATGCTAACAGAAGTAAAGTTGACCCATTTTCCCCCCCTTGCTTAGTTCCTGCGCTCCAATTAATATTGCTGAGAGTTAAAAGACCAAGCAGATGCGGAGCGTCTTAAGTCCCTCTGTTATGCCGCACCGTCACTTCCATATATTCCCCGCATTTTGTCTCTTTGCCTTTTCCCTGCGTGGTATCGCACTGATCTTGAAGGGTGCGCTGTACCTGAGCGCAGAGCGCGTCTAACAGCCGCCTGGGATGCTGAAGCCTTGCCGCCGTCTTTAATCACCGGGCGCGTTTAGACGCGCAGCCGGCTTCCTTTCGGTGTGACAAAAGGACGGCGGCTTTTCTTCTTTACCGAGCACCTGAGTGCCGCCAAGCCTTTTACTCAGAACCTCATTTAGGAAAACGTGTGAAAATACATCGTTTCTCGCTTCATCCCCCCATACGATCATTCCACGAACAGCGGCTGAACCGAGGAGCTGAAGGTGTGAGACACTTCGCGCTTTTGTTCCAGCTGTTGGGGGGGGGGAGAGACAGATGGCGAAGGCGCAGCAACACACACACCAAACCCCATAGTGGATCCCAAAACGCATTAAACGTTACGCGTCGCGGAGCTGCAGATAAATACAATCGATTATTCTGCACTGAATTAATAATCTTTCTTCAGGTTCGTATTGCTAGTGTAGTACTTTGATTTGGCTCCTGATTCTTAAATTAAGGCAACTGTATGCAACACCTCAGCTCACACGCCTGTTCTTTGAACCGTTGGAAAATAATCAGAATATTGATTTTAAAATAGTGACCGCTTTTTGTTGCACTGTATTAACTACGGTGAAAGCTTTAAACGCCTTATTTTTAATTGCCTCCGAAGACTGAATCTCACTTATGTTTTAATATTTTATTGAATCGGTTTAGGTTAAGCTTTTGCTCAAGGGCTAAGTGACCACCCGCGTGATGACTGCGAGTCTCCGCAGCGTTTGTATGGCGGCCTTGGGTAAGAGCTCAGTGCGTCTCCAAAAGCAAGTGAATTATCATTTTATTAGTTTTGCTTTTTATTGTTTTTCCCTCCCCTCTTTAAACACCTCGCGCCAGGTGCCCCTATACTTTTTGTCAGCGGCAGTTACGCGAGTCGTCCATCAGTCTCCCGCGCGAGACGCGCGCGAGCCCAAGGGGGGGGGGGGGGGGGCTGTCTTACGCTGAAATCCATTAAGGCTGAATGCTACGTGTGGCAGTCTCCAGTAGGGGTTATTAATGGCGCCTGCTGTAGGATGGGGGAGCAGCTCATACGGACGCCCTGGGCTGTTGATGCTCTCTTCTCGTCGTCGCCTTTCCTGCTCTCCTCCCCATCCTTACTTGATAAAGGTGTGGTCCCAGCACTGGTATAATAAAATTCATTTATTGTATCCAAGGTTGCCAACTCTCACATATCTGCCGTGACACTCCAGCTTTCAGACTCTCACGCTCACGCAAGAAACCTTACGGCAAATCTATATTATTCCATTACAAACCTAAAATTAGCTACACCAAAAGTGTTGGGGTAGTTTGCAAAACCTACAGACTATTTATAAGGTAATAAAACTGTTACATACATGTAAACGCATGTGCAGACTTGTCTCAAATTGAAAAGTTGGCAACCCTGTGTATCAACCTGCCTTAGGCAACGAAGCATTTTAATCCATCCGTCCATCCATGTAACTTCTCTAACTGTTCACTCTGGACAGGATGTCAGTTGCATTTTGATGTTTTATCCGTGCATGTTTCCTGTACGAGGCAGGTAAGCCACCATATCACACGGATTGCTGTAGAAGGACATTGGAGGCAAACTTGGCTCTTCAGAGGTACGTTTGGGCTGAAATAAAGAACTAATCCCGAAAAACAATAATGTACGCAAATAATTTAATAGCAGATAATACAAATTACCGTATATTGGTGACTTTGAAAGCACTATTCCAGCAGATATATTTTACAAACGTATTTTGGTTGATTAACTTTATATACAGGTCATAAACTGCCAGACTTGCTTTGTTCCTATAGTGCAGATGAGGCTTTTTTTAACCTGTTGACTATCTGAGAAGTCACTTCCAGCTCGGGGCACACTGTAATGACATCATTATGCAGCAGAAGTCATGTGACACACAGGTCCTCCACATTACTCCTAAGGAATTGTTTGACCTTGGTCAATGGTTTATTTCCAAAATGATGTCTTTCTAAAGTTTATTTGCACATCTAATATTTGTGTGCTGTCTTTCAGCCTAAGACTCAGAAGGCTGTATATCTGTCTGTATGGCTTTATATAACTCCAGCGATTAGACATGGTGTCACGCTCAGTCCCATCCATCTATC
>JAODJU010000045.1:11897315-11912061 GCA_026776725.1 Gnathonemus echidnorhynchus | reverse complement strand
GATATGAGTGTTTGCCACACTTGCCTCTATCACCTGAGGAAAATGATTAGACCATCCTCCTTGAACAAAGCAATGTTGTAAATTTACCAGTGAATTTGCGGTTCTATATCGCGGGTCACTATTTACAAATGTACATCGCAGCTCTGTTGCTTAATGTCAGTAAGCACTTGATGTGCCTGAAATATTTGCTTCCAAAAAATTTATGTGATCTGAGGTCTTTTGACCTCTGACCCTTGCTGACGGTAGATGGTCGGCTGCATCTTATTTCCACTGCGTGTCATTCCAGGCTGCTCCTGCCAACAGATCGACTCTGTCAGATTAATAAGAGCAGCGCCGCTCCACGCCAAACCGCATTACGCCCCCGTAACAATCCCCGGGAACACAGCTTCGATCCTGTAGAGGTCTCCCTAACAGACTTTTGTCCGCGGGCGTTCTGCAGGCTTCTCTCCATGAGTTTCCATGTGTGTTTCACGTCTTTGCTTTCCCCGGGTGGAGCATAGGGCCCCCGTCAGCCCCCACCCGCCCCGAGTCGCAGGGCAATCTCTTTGCGTCACGCCCGGCGACCGGATGCTGCAGAGTCACACATAACGTCATGGCGACAGTCTCCGGGATCAGCCAAGCGTCTACAGAGAGACGGTCAGGCCAGGAGGCCTGCTGAGACGTTACCTCACCGTCTGTGTGCTTCGGGACAAGAGGCCGGTTTATTTTATCACCTTCATGAAAATTAGCAGTGATGCAGACAGATGTTACCATTCCTGTTGCTAAACTTCATAAAAGATGGGAGGGGGTGAAGTGAGCTTTACCAGTGACGGGGGGGGGGGTGGGGCAGAGAAGCAGCTACAGGAAGATCGGCACTCAACTTTTCTGTTTTTCCTCCACTTTAATCAACATCAACGAGCTGCGTGTTGACAAAGAATTAATTATAGTAATTACTGTTGTGTGGATTCAATTTGGCGTGACGACAACCCTCGCGCTGCAGCTGTCAGGCCGCCGCACCGCTTACCGACGGCCACTGGGAGGACGTCAGAGCATGACGGCACACTGGGGGAGGGGGTGTCCGGCCATTAAATAACCGGACAGAGATATCCATCCCCCTGCGGCCATCATCTCGCAAGACAGCAAGGCCGGCATAAGAAACGAGCATAGCGACGATGACAACGACGGTAAACCCATAGTGGCGTCGCCGTTGCTCGGCAGGGGCGGAGGCGACAGCTTTTCTTAGCCCGCGCAGCCGTTAATTACGCTCCCTGGCACGTAAACCCAGTCGGCGCTATCGACGACGCTACTTTGCCGCAGGCATGCTTGGATGCGGAGGCATTTTTCGCTTAATTTTCTGTGCACGCCCCTCAGCTCTAATCAGTTCTGACACGCAAGGCAGCGGTACTCATTATCCTCGCGCCAAAGGGAGCAGCCGAAGAGGAGGAACAAAAGCGCTAACTTCAGCCAAGCTAGGATAGTGCTAACTTCAAGCATATTAACCTAATGCTAAGTTCAGCTAAGTCAGAGTAACACCGAATTTAGTCAAATTAAGGTAACCCCAACTTTAGCTAAGCTAAGGTAACACTTCATCTTAGCTAGCCTAATGCTAATATCTGTCTGAGCCAAGGCTAAATCTCCATTTCAGTCTGCACCACAATACTACATGCACAAGTTTTTGAGTTGCCTAGGTTTCATGTTAGGTGTGGTCCTCCTTCTGCTGTCATTTCAGCACATGCAAAATTTAAGACACAGAGTGCAAACATGTTGAATATCAGTGCCCGCTAACATCTTGCAGGACTATGGGCCTGGTCACCCGTTTTCCATCTCTGTGCCACAGCGGAGCGAGTGTCACTTTTATAGTCACACTTTCATCCGTGATGATGTCTTCTTCAGCACCAGTCTGGTCCTGCCAATTAGTTTCTTCTTGGCTATCGACCGGGTACAGATACGTGGCCCAGGAAGATCGATTACGGATTCTCCCTTGGTGGCTTTAATTATTCCTCTAGCTCCTCAAATTGCACTGCTGCTTCTCCGAGGGAAATATCAGGCCGCAAAAATGGCCCGCCCACCTCCCTCAAAAGTATGAGATGCGTCACTGGGTTTCCTTAAAATAAAACCCGTTGCGCCCTATTCGGACGGGATTAGTTGTACCTGTGGATATCTGGTATATAGTTTGCAAAATGATTTGACTGCCCAATGCAAAGAAAAGCAAGTTTTCTTTTTTGGATGACCTATCTCTGTAACATACGAACACACAGACACAATTCTTTTTTTCTCCCTGCCATGAAGTGGCGTACAAATTGGTGTACAATGGTGTTGTACTGCTCTGCGCCTACTGAAAACACGCAGGTGTATTTTGTCAGATGTTTGTGTGGAGAATTCAGTACCCATCCCGTCTCCATTTTCAGTGAGTAAATGCCGTTTCTGTCTTACAAAAAAGAGGCCTGCCTTTATAGATTTGACCTAATTACCCAGATGACAATTCAGGCTGAACTACTATTACCGAAAGAGGGCCATGTTCACTGAAATATGGAAGGTAATTCACTCCTGAATTTTTACAATGGAGACTTGTAATAATTACAGACATGGCAAATTCGGACTGGATTAAAATTACGGACCACACCGGTAATTGCTTCAGTTACATTACGTCCCCAGGTAAAATTAATCACGTCTGAATAGGACTTGAGAGTAATATTTTGGGCATTTACCGCAGGATCACTAAATGTCCCCTGTAGTTCGCTCAAAGTTTTTAGGTAATTAGGCATTAGGTAATTAATAACGATCTAAGGAGACATCGTAACCCTCCAGTTGAGTGCAATAGGGGCCTCACCTTCTCCCATTCCCTCTCCTTGTTGAGGACAATGACCACCAGCTTGGGGTTGGCCTGGTACCCGTCTTCTGTGAAGGACAGGTCCCTGCCATCCCAAGTCACATTCATCATGTATCTGAAAGACAGGAAGATGAAAAAAAGTTAATGAGCTGTCCAGCACCTGACGGCTGGGCCCAAATCAGACAGGGCGTCAGCCTGGATGCCGGCAAGCTCCCACGAGGGCGTGAGTTTCAGAGGGAAAAAGGAGACATTAATCACGAAAGGCGTCCAGTGGCAGTGGGGGCTCTTCAGTGAAGTTGTGCTGGTGGGGGGGGGGGCGGGGTGTGTCTCTATGTAGGTGCACAGTGACAGGAGGGTCAACCTGGGGAGGCGAAACGTGCAGCAATATCAGACAGGAGTACGTTGCTATGTGCTGTCTTTTGGGGAGCCATCAAACTGTAAACTCTGCGTGTTACAACTTTGTAGGACCAGCAGGGGGCGATACTGTCACTTTGTCAAATGATGCATCATTTCAATCCTGCACCACCACCATCAATTAAACAGATCGCTGTCCAATCCGTTCGATTGTATTTCCTGATCCTGCCTAGACTTCCTCTGCAGTGAAAGATCTCATCACTATCCCATCAGTCTGGACCACCAGTCATCCTTGAAAACTAGGTACTTAGAGTCTGAATGGTTTATCGAGATGATGGTCCACCATCCCTCATCCACCCTACGCTGGCCCACATAATCCATTCAGAAGGAGGAGAGCAGCGCACTTCCATTATGAATGGAGTATGTTACTGGATCCAGTTATGTCCAGATTGCAGAGGAGGTCCAGAGGAATCTGCACCACCACTCCTTGCATTAACTCCACTTTCACACTATAGATCTTTATGGCTAATTTTACGAGGGTTTTGTGCTGTTGACTTTCACTGGCCTCTCCCGGACCCTGTGGATATGCAGGGATTACTGAGACCTTCACTGTGGGTCATAGCAGTACCACGGCCATGACCAGTGACCCTTTTTTTAAAAGTAACAGTAGTCTTTGTGATTTGTCTGTCTCTCACATCTCATTGGATGATGTGATGAGGGAACTATGAGCTACGATGGAAGCAAAGTGTGAAGAACACTGGTTCTGAGGGACCAGGGAGGGTGTGACTGTCTCCAAAGTCCCCTTAGAGACACCGGGAGGCAGGCGTTGCTATTCATGCTCAGGAAGGAGTATGTTGTTCCTTCTCGAATTTCAATGGGAATCCTTCAGTCAATAGCAGCTGTTAGACAGTGACCTCAGACCTCCCCCTGTGATCCTGTGACAGGTTCTGTTCCTAAACGTCCCAGTTTTCCACGTCAGTTCCCTACATTCTTTAAACACATTTCTGTTGCTGTTCCTCACCATTTTCATTTTCTCTGTATGCATCAGCTTGCTTATTTGAATGATTCCCTTTATATCCCAAGAACATTCTTATATCCTCAAAACAACGTTCTTAAAACCTTAGGGAAACATTAAATCACCACCTCGTTTCCCGGCGGCCCTGTGGTGTTTCGGCGGACACTCAGGACGTCTCCTGGTCCCTCGGGAGGGGGCAGGTCTGTCAGGAGTGCTCGGGGTAAAAATATCTGAGACTGGGAAGGCAGACGACTCTGGGGAGCACGGGGACAGCTCGGAAGCACCACGGGACGCCGGCACGGTGCAGATCCCGTACGAAGATAAACGACCTCGCTCACTCGGCGTGGCATCCCGTCACGCCCGACCGCCCGCCATTTTGTAGCGCTGAGCACAAAGATGCAGGTGCTTCAGACTGTTCCCAGATCAGTGCGGAAATCTTTATGCAAACCTGAGCCTTTTATACATACAGGCAAATCTTGACTTACGTAATACTGATGTAACGTAAATCCATATGCAATATATCCAAGATACATAGACTTTACAAAAGTGCTAATGCAAAAAGGTGACATATGCCTTCAAGTAAATTGACGTTTTAACTTGTCGTTAATTTAATATCTGTTTTTAGTATGTGTCATTAGCATACTTTCAGGTTTATCTATGTTTGGCTGTAAGGTGTCTTAAATGGTATGGGCGGTAAATTTGACTTGCATAAAATCTAACTTGTGTAAGTGTTTATGTGATGGATGATGCATGTCAGTCGAAAGTAGTTAAAATGTAAGAAAGTGTATTTGATTCCAATTTATACAGTGTGGGGGGTGGATGTCCCAGGGCGGGGCAAAATCAGGTGACCAGTTCATTTTAGTCTCTGATCCTGGACCCTGTTGCAGTCTTTTTAAGAAACATTTTCCCTCCTGCTGTTGCCGTTTTAACCAGCCCACCCAACCCCCAAGTCACATGACTCTGTGTGCCGTGCATCCTGGCCGCGGTGGCATTTGGTTTTTCTTAGACCTTCCTTATGTTGCATCGCATTACCTTCCCAAACTGTGGGTTAATTTCCCCCTTTATTTATCTTTCTAAGAATGCGTGACCTTGCCAGGGGCTGCTTCTGACCGAGGGGGTCTTGCGTTTCCCAGAAGGCAAAGCAAGCCTTTCACACAGAGGTACTGTAGTAAAATGGAAGGGAGGCGATAGCTAATGAGTGATTGTGTAATCGCTAGAACGAGAGCGAGAAAGAGCGAGAGCATTGTTTTTAATTAAAAATTTAACAAAGAGGTAAGACGCTAACACAGCGGAGGAGGAAGTCCAGAAACGCGATCATAATTAGCTTCAAAGATGCCGTGTGTACTGTCCGCTAGCCTGTGGTCATGCTTTATTTCACTTAAACCTTAAATCTACTTGTTCTACATAATTAAACACCACAAAGTCATTCAGGGGGCACTTCAGAAAAGAGAGGTTTCAAGAACTCGCCTAGAAATATGCATGGCGTTGGTGGAACATCTTAAGCAGAGTCAATTGTGTTTTTGGGGTTCAGGGGTCCTTACGGGGATGGTACTCGGCTTCGAGCCAGAAAAGAAGGCCCGTCTAGCAGGCTGAACAGGTTCCTGTCCAGCTGGCAACACTCAAACACATATCTGATGTTATCAGGGAATCTGCCCAAGCCAAACACGGCAAGGCTATATGGGGTGTTAAACAATATGCCTCGGAACATCAAAAAAATCAGACTGACAGAGGTTCAGTCACTGAAATCGGTAACTCATCCAGATGAACGTTCATTGCATCTCGCTGAAGAAGCTGGTGGGGATGGGACCATTTTCACTCGACATGCCGCCCCTTGTAAATTGCAAAACAGACACTTTCCCACTTCCAGACGAATAAGTGAGAAGGAATAATCCATCAAAAACATGTCCTTCACCTGCCGCTCCCCGGACAGATCCTCTCCCACCTTTTCGATTTCCGTCTCTCTGCTGGCAACTTTATTAAGCTTCCTAGCCATCAACGGTGAAGAGCCATAAAGAGACATCGCAATTATGTATTTACAGTCTTATGAAACTCACGGCGACAATTGCAATTGTGGACCAGCGGTATATTTCCACGCAGTATAAGTTCAAGGTTTGTATACGTCTGTAATTTTGTTGCTCAAATGAATCACACACGAATCGATCAATGGCTCGGAAAAAGTATCCCAGAGTGCACTGCTTTCGCAGCTAAGCGGGATGTGATTCATGGCCACGGAGGGTGGTCCTGGAAGCAGGTTCAGGCGTTGGGAATTGGGAGGTGGGATGGTCATGTGACTAACGATGCAAACCACGAGCCCCGGGGTGGTATCCATCTATGTCAGCTATCAGCCTCCAATGGATTTATTTATGATTTCAGCCACTTTCAGTCTGTATAAGGCGCAGAGCCTACTCATTTGCTTGTGCCTCACTGTTTTGTCTCAGACCCAGAGCACCCTCTCAGAGCCTGATTCTCGTACCCACTCTGACCATCTCCCACAATCCTATCCCACCTATGTAGCCAATCAAAGGCCTGCCCCTTCCTCCACACCCCGTGTCACATCCTGTTTGCCTTCCTGTCAGATGTGAGTCATACATTCAGCCACCTTGTGGACATCAGCAGACATCTGTGACTGGAATGCCTTGCAGAAAACCCCCCCCTCCCGGATCCCCCATGCATTTCCGACCTCCACCCATGACCCACTCGGGTCCAACTTGCCAGATTTGGCGAGCGCAAACAGAAAGCCTTGCCAGAGGCTGGCTTGTGTCTGATGGTCAAGCCCACAATCGACTCTGATCTACTTCACTTATCAGCTTCCCAGCTGCCTGCCTGTTTAGTGAATTTTTGCGACACTGGCAAGAATCGACAGCTCGCTTCAGGATGGTCGTGTTGAGGAGACCATAACTATGGCAGGTAGCTTTCATGTCTCGGTTTCTATTCTATATGTCAATGAATACCAGACATTCAAAATTCATAACTTTATCGGTAGAAAGCAAAATACCTGGAAAAAGAAATCTTCATTTGGAGTTTTACTGCCAGAATGGACTCCTGTGGGACGTGGCGGTCAGCAGAGAGAGGCGTGAAGCGAGGCACACTACTGCCAGCTCGGCGTCTCTCTTTGGGTTGTGTTTACACCATCAGAGCGATGCTGCATCCCCCCCCCCCCCCCCCCCCCCCCCCCAAAAAAACAGAGTGAAAGCTGTAATGGTCCCTCACACAAGGGGCTCTCTGGAGCCAAGCCGCGAGTCCCACATTTCCTCATTCCATGTCATCCCAAAAATGGGGAGACTGCAGAATTTCACCCAGAATGGTACTTTCATCTCCCGCTCCGTCTCGATGCAGTGATTTGCCTAGGATGGTAATTGCTTTTTTTTGTTTTTTTTTTTTTTTACTCACCGAAATACGTACAGTAAATGTAATTTACTGAAATGTCCTAAAATGCTGCAGCATGCTTCAACTTGCCCCCTAGACCGCGTCAGTGCTGTAAATGCCATCATCGATGCTTTCAGGCCCTGTATCATCTCCAGCTGCGGGGTGTGATACCAGCCACTGCTGTAGACTCACAGAGTGCCCGTGGGGCCCTGTTTCCGCTGCGATGCCCGGCCCGCTCACTGACTGTCTGCTAGCACTGTGGGATTAATGTGACCCACACACCTGGGTGGAAACGGCCGGTGGCACAATGATAAATGTGGCTGATAATTGTCCCAGCAGGATGCCCCTCCCTGCCCCCCCTGAAAATGGGAAGAGCCAGGCTTGTTAGTACCCCGATGCAGCATCCACCACCCCATTGCGGGTGTTGGGTTCAAGATGGGGGGAACCACTTGTGCACTTTAAACAAAACATTCCCTACTTTATTTTATCCAAAATTAAGCAATTTGGGTTTATGAGCCTTGCTCAAGGGCCCAACGGGATTTGAACCAGTGACTTTCTGAGTGCTAACCAGCTGAACCACACACCAGACTCCCTGCATCCTCTGCCTACCCAGGCAGACCTGGAGGACTTTCATATCTTAATCGGGGGCTTGAACACTGTACCGTGTGTTTGAGCGTTTGATCTACACGGTACATCACACAGACACACAGACCTTATGAGCAGTTAAGAGATTCAGCCAACGTGTAAACCTCCAGGTGGATGGGCCTGGCTCTGGAGAGACAAACCTACTTGTGCAATGCGCTGGGTGGGAGCTTGGTCTTCTCCAGCTGTCCATAGCAGCTGGTTTTGGCCTCAGGGATGTCGCCGAACTCCTCCAGCATGGCAGAAGCGGCGGTAGTGATAATCCCCAGGCCGTCGCGCACCCTCGCCTCCAAGGGATAGTCCCAGTCGTCGTAGGAGACTGAGATCATCCCCGAGGGGAACTCATCAGGCGTGATCTCCGGGTTGCCCGTGGTCAGGCTGGGCACGATCCAAATGAAACCGAAGCCGGTGAGACCCAGCGAACGGGCCTCGGCCAGGATGTAGGCCGCCTCGTCTTTGGAGCAGTACAGCAGGATGACGGGCGACTGGATCCTCTTCAGCTGGATCTGCGTCTTGGTGTCACCATCCACCGCTTCCAGCGTGATGGTGTTCTGCAGGTCCCAGCCCACGAAGCTGTTGTCCACCGTGTTCTTCAGGATGCTGATGAAGTCCTGGTACCCGGGAAACTTGCTGGTGACAATGGAGAAGACGTGCCAGTCGTACTCCTCCATGATGTTCAGCATCAACAGCGCCTCCTGCTGGATTGAGGCCCCGAACTGAAAGAAAGTGGACTTCACATCCTGAGGGGAACAAAAACACGAGACAAAAATAAGGTCACCAGGGATTCAGGATTCAAGATTTTTATTTGTCACATGCACAACTGTACAGTACAATGGCAGCGAAATGTTATTGTGGCAACACAGTCCCGTCACTGTGCATAAACATATAAAAACTATAAGGGAAAAAGTTAAGATGAATAATAAAATAGAGGAAAAAAGAAAACTATTAGAAAAGGCAATAAAATATCTATGAGCATAATATGAATTGTGCTAAATTAGATGTAAAATCCTTCCACAGTATTGATGTAAAGTGCAAATGCAAATGCATAATTGTAATGTAGGGAGGGGGATACCATGCTAGTCCGAGCGATGTCTCTGTAACATATAACGAGAGAAAAGAGAGGATAAGCGATAAAGAAATGGCCAGTGAGGAACTCACCCAAATCATTACTATTTATTACTGAGCTCTATCGACAGAATTCCGTGCAATACTTTTCCTGACATTCTTTGCACTGTTACTGTTTATCATTTATTGTTACTGTCTACCGCAAAGTGCCGGCACCCAGTCCTGGGTTATTCTGTCTTGAGCCCATAGCTTCTGGGATAGGCTCCAGACCCCTGCCACTTTGCACAGAACAAACGGGTATGGAAGGTGGATGGATGAATATTTGTCTGCATCCGTCCATCCGTCCGTCCATCCATCCATCCATCCATCCATTCATCCATCCATCCATCCATCCAAGCAGCTTAAAAAGCCAGCATGCCGTCTGCACACACTGGCTCCTCCTGCCTTGTTCCTTTATGTTTAAATGATTGCCTCTTTTATAGCTGTTCAGATAAGGTTCTGTAATGAGCCCGGAAACAGCTCAATCTTGGCGCATCATTATCGAAATGCATCACACACCCAGTAACACCTTCACATTCTGCAGATGCCACAAACGCGAGAAACATGTTCATGTGGAGGGGGGGCACATGCACGCATTACCATGGATGTATGAACAGTGTTGGGGAAGTTATTCACAAAAGTAATCATCAACCAAGCAGTTCAGAATAAACAGTCACAGTCACAAAGTACTCAACTGGTTGGTTGAAACAAAACTTAATTGGTACTTTCTGGACTTGAACTTGTACTTTCTGGACCTGAACTTGTACTTTCTGGACCTGAACCTGGCCTAAAATCTCTCTGAAGAGGAGGCACAGCAGCACCAGCTGCCGGCGGAGAGGAGTAAAGTTTGCGTCATGTTCTTCTCATCCCTGTTTCCCTCTCCCTTTTTCCCTCTCTCACTCCCTCTTTCCCTGTCCTGGCATGATCCCCCTCTCTTTCTAAGCCACACAGGCCCCAGTCTCTTACGTCATCAGCCCAGAATGTACACAAACGGAATAATCATATTATCCCTCTGCTTAAAAAGCTTTCAGATTCTGAAATAAACACGTGAAACCGTCACCCGTGACTCCAGTGGAGGTTTTCCCAGCAATGCCACTCAGTGAAAAATGAATGATACCAGGCCAATGCTGACAATGGCGCCTCCTACTGGCACATTGTCATTTGGCGGGTCTTTCTGAAAACCTGTGTACTACCAGCTCCCACTCGCCTCCCAGAATGACGGCTGCTGGCATCGAGAGCAGGGGGGGGGGGGGGGGTCATACTCCAAAATGGGACTCCCAGTATGCATTGATGCACGTGCAGAGCAAGCCCGGTGTCCGCTGGCAAAGGCGAATGGGACACAGGTGGCACTGGGGGGGCGCCGTGCTCCCCTCAGAGCTGCCGCTCGGAGTTTGCCGTCCAAACATCCTGACCGAATGCCCCCCCTTCATCTGCGCGCTGATTGAAATGGTCCCCACCCCCCCGCAACACACGCTTTCCATCATCTATTTTAGTGGAGGCTGTTTAATAAAACATTCGGTCTCTATTAATGCCAGTGAGCGAGCAGACCTCTGCGTGTTCTGCAGGGCGACCCGCCAGATGGATTTACAGTCTTTCACAGAACATTGTCAGACCATTAAATTATACTTTTTCCTCTGTCGCTTTTAATAAAAATATCCTCAATGTATTGCCTTTGGAACATTTTACCAAGGCAGGCCATGCATCCACAGCAGACTTGGTGTATGAAATGGCAAATTTACTGCTAAATTTCTAGAATGTTCCGACCCGCCAGTGCCTCTGCTAAACCGTGCCTCAAAACTCTTTCTTCAAACCCAATATGATGGAAAAAGAGTCTAAAACAAGAGGTGAAGTGTGGCATTGTGGTTTATATAGTATGAAGACATCATCCCATTGCATTGTTTATGCCAGATTACCTGGAAACGGCATTGTCCACTATGCAAAGCTGCTGACTTGTATGTCAAGCCCAGCGCCGCAAGTTTAGGCTTCAGAGACCCACCGTGACTGAGGTTTGCAAACATAGCCACTTTCCTAGTTCCTACTGGGCTGCACCCAGGGGTGAACTTCTATGCACTTTAATCCCACCACCCTGCACCTTGTATCTCCATCAGAACCTGCCACGTACAGAAAAACAACACATGAACACGCAGTGAGGGTGTATTCATTCTCCGAGGCCTTTTTCTGACCTGTGCCTGAGCGGAATGTGAGGGGGAGGCAACATCTGCTCTGGCGGTACTGCAGACTGGGGGGGGGGGGGGGGGGGGGGGGCTGTTTATACCCCTTATATCTGAGACTAGTAACTTGTTTTGAGAAATAGGTTGGTTGGAAAGGCAGAGCCAGATGTTTTCAGGCATTTCACAGAACTAGAGAATGTGAGATTGGCTGGCGAGTTACCGCAAGAAATGCAGGTGACAGGCGGTGGAAGGTTCCGGAACCAGAGCTGTGACAGGCTGCTTTGGGGCAGCCTCGGCCAAAGCAGACCGGCCGATCTTCTCGACGTGCGTGAGGCGGAATTATCCAGCTGTGGGGGGGGGGGAGGTGCCAGGAGAGACGCTGGAAACGGCATCAAGCCATGGCGACGACAAGCCTTCCTCGCCAGCGTAGCTGTCTAAGTCACCCCCCCTGTCGCTTGCTGAGGGACCATACAGCTGACGTCAGAGAGAGCGGGGTCTGGGGGGGGGGCGGCTCAGTCATGTGGCTCCCCGCCAGTGGGGCTCTGGGGCTGAAGATATTCTGGAAGGTTCTGACTTGTGGGAAAAGCAGTGTTTTTAATCTGTTTCAGATCTTTTTCCTTCCCAAAGCTGGTGGCAGCTTTCGAGCCTGAGTGACTGAATGCGACTCTAACACACATAATAATATATATAACGGGAACAGGGACACATTTAATCCCACCATTTTTTCAGTGTTGAGCCCTTTTAAAGGTGCTTGGTATTTAGACAGCCATGGGACATTCCCAGCGTTTCCTGTTTAACTCCACCTGAGGGCAATCAGTTGGCGCCCCATCCTGGGTTGTTCCCTGCCTTGTGCCCGTAGTTTCTGAGGCTCTTCTCCTCACACCGTAGTCGCGGAGCGAAAGCGGCCTCCCAGCTCAGAGTCACACTGCAGATCTCCAGCGTGTAGCCTCTGTTTACCGGCAGCTCGTCTTATCTGCTCTCTCTGTTTTCTTTCAGATGTCACAGCTAAGAAGTCGGTTATAACAGAGGTAAGGGCTGTTCTTCCGCAATCCCCCATAATGCTCTCTGCTCTGCCTGGGAGCCTGTTGAGTGTATCCGCACCCCATGTCCTCGTTTGCGGAGCCTTGAGCTACACTTCTTTGTTTTAGTGTCTGCCGGTTTTAGCATAGTCTCCCTCTGCCCCCCCCCCGCACCAGCTGGTCTCCGCCACTGCTCCAGGGAAGAGGATTGGTCACCGGGGAGTGGATGCGTCGGGGGAGACCACTTACAAGAAGGTAGAGATGCCCCCCCAAACACACACATCTGAACTCCAGTGACCCAGACTGTGTGACGATGGAATGAATCACATGGTCAAATCTCCCCTCACAGACCACGTCTTCCGCCCTGAAAGGGGCCATCCAGCTGGGCATCGGGTACACTGTGGGCAACCTGAGCTCCAAACCCGAGAGAGATGTTCTCATGCAAGACTTCTATGTGGTGGAGAGCATCTTCTTCCCCAGGTGACCCAGGGACACGCAGTTTCTCTCTGTGACGTCTTCGTGAGCACCAATCATTAGCGACCGCTAATGACTTGTAGTGCTATTTGGCCATTTAGTTTTGCTTTCAAAAGGTTCAATCAAGACATGCTAAATGTAAAGGTAGCTGGTAGCTGTGATGGTTTATAGACATAGATGCATGATGGACAGGAAGTGACATCAGGTTAACAGGAAGAGAAAGTTTTTTATAGAATAATGGAGTGATGCACAAACACAAATTCAGCCATTCAAGATGCAGGACTGTACAGAGCAGGTATAGTATGAGGAGGTGTGCAGGCAAGATGGCCGCTGCTTGTGTCGATGTTCCACTGATGGTCCCGCACTCTCTCCCCCCATCAGTGAGGGCAGCAACCTGACCCCAGCTCACCACTTCCCCGACTTCCGCTTCAAGACCTACGCCCCCGTGGCCTTCCGCTACTTCCGGGAGCTCTTCGGCATCCGGCCCGACGACTACCTGGTAAGGGGCCAGTGGGGGGGTCACCGGGAGGCGCAGGATGGCCGCACCGTCCCCCCACATAGGGCGGGGGTCCATGTGCCTACTGACTATCCCCCCCTGGGAAAATCCCCTCCCTGCATGTGGGTGTGAGTCATTTTGTAGCACACGGAGCTCTGGAGGTTGTGCATGTGTCCACGGTTGATTCCTTCAGGAAGACGATCCCTTGGAATGCTTCTGTGTCCGCGGGTGACTCCTGTGCCCAATTCTCAGGCGCTGCCAAAGGCTCTCTGACTGCAGCCTGCTCTGTTTCATAGCAAATGTTGGAGTATTTCCCACCTATTGGCACTTTTCCACTGGCATGTAGGAACTGAGCCACACTGCGAAGAGAGACTAGTTACAGTGCGGTTCCAGCTCTTTGGTTTTCCACTGCAGAAGGGTCGGCCCGGTAAAGGCTTCGCTGGGTTTGGAGAGCGACAGTGACGTAAACCCGAAGAGACGCTCATTTATTGTTCACATGGTGTACGTCATGATTTGCTAAGGGCAATTTTTATTTTTACTATATGCTAATTTCCGCTAGCACATCTGTGAGAATCACCGTGTTATTTTAGCAGCAGACGCTAGCAGAATTAGCATTCACTTGTGTAAATTTGCATTACGAATCCATTCCCTTCAGCTGTCCTATAGTACTTTTTTAAGTAGCAAGTTGGAAATTTTCAAGTTCGTAGTTATCAGGAAAGCATCAATAGATCATGATGTGCGATACGACTAATAATGCGTAATAAATGTAATATAGCCTTTTTCTTTCAGATAATCCATGCGTATTGACATGGGACACTAGTATCTCCCTGCATTTAAACCAATCAGATGATGTGACGCAACCGGCTTGGTTTGGTCACGCTTTTAGCTCGCATACATTATCATGGAAGACCGCCAGGTTGCAGTCCGGCTTGGGTCTGGCTTGGGTACAGCTAGGGTCCGGCTCGGGTCGTGGTGGCAGTGGAATGGCTTGGGTCCGGTTCGGGTCCGGCTCGGGTCGTGATTGTAGTGGAATGGCTTGGGTCCGGTTCGGGTCCGGCTCGGGTCATGGTGGCAGTGGAATGGCTTGGGTCCAGTTCGGGTCCGGCTTGGGTCGTGATGGCAGTGGAATGGCTTGGGTCCGGCTCGGGTCCGGCTCGGGTCGTGGTGGCAGTGGAATGGCTTGGGTCCGGTTCGGGTCCGGCTCGGGTCCGGCTCGGGTCGTGGGCAAGAATGGTGAAAATGGACCCTAATAAAGTAGAAGAGTCTCCATACTGTGGAATTTAATTGCTATTTGTG
>JAODJU010000045.1:11875458-11894792 GCA_026776725.1 Gnathonemus echidnorhynchus | reverse complement strand
CAGTAACTCACAGCTAGCTGCTATGCAGTCTCACACTCAGCTAGCCAGTAACTCACAGCTAGCTGCTATGCAGTCTCACACTCAGCTAGCCAGTAACTCACAGCTAGCTGCTATGCAGTCTCGCACTCAGCTAGCCCCTAAACAGGCCCACACTCACAGCTAGCCACTAAGTGGCCCTGCTCTTGCGATTTCCACTATCACCCATGAATTCTCTTGCCACACCAAAGTAAAGATGCGAGTAGGAATCCCTCATCAGCTTTCGACGTCATCAGAAGACCGTGCTTAGCTTCGCCAAATTTTTATTTACTCCTATGTTTATGTTTTTTTTTTTTTTTTTTAACGATACATAGAAAAACAGGTTTACTGCTCTACATATTACTATGAAATCATAAACAAGCTTGTCCCTCCCCCCAGAAAGAGTGAGGAGTGCCAGAAGTTTGCAGAGACCAACTCAGCAAGCATCGGGCAACTATCAGGGTCACATCAAGTGCAATCCCACGATGCCCTCTTTGACCAGGTTCTTCTACAAAAGATACAGCTTTAATCTCAAGGCCAATGGACTAGTGCCATATTATCACATTCAGGACATCTTCAGATGTTTAGGGCAGGTTCTTCAGCCCCCTTCAAACTGTTAATGGCCCAAGTTTCTCAATTCGAGTAATGGCCAGAACCAGTGGAAAATAGTTAATGGCCATAAAATGATAAGTTTTAAGCAGAGATTTGAAACAGGACGTGTGTAATTAGAGCAGGATGTAGGCTTACTCCGAATCTTTCATTCCATCGCAAGCTGTTGACGCCACCGCTAATGTAGCCCCTTAATTGACAATTAATTACCCGCTTGAAGCCAGTTTGGCTTAAATAATTGAAGCCTCACTGGGACCCCAGTCCAGGGTGAGGGGGTAACAGCAGGACTGCGGGACGCAGAAATGGCAAATTAATACACCCCTGAGGGAAGTGATCAAACACACCCACAAGCCTGACCGTGCCTTGAGGACTCCTCAGGGAACAGCAGCACATTCGACCATGAGAATTTCTTGTGACCTATACCACAGTCCTGCTTCCAGCCCAGAGAACCAGCTTTCGGGCTGTTTGTGTCCTGAACCCGCTTTGAGCACGAATCAGGTGTCATACTCCCGGTATTGACTATAATTTTACAGTAAGAACAGGACCACTGCTAGGATCTTAAGAGCAAGGCTGTTAAAACAGCTGAGTTAAACAAATAATTCATGGCTCGATCGGATTCACGCAGGGCTTCAGTCCCGAATTTCCCAGCCTAGTGCCACATCCGAGTAACGCAAATGCAGAAGAGCCACCTGGCACAATCACAAAAGAGTCACAAAGCTAGAGAGCTAACTTATTCTGGGCAGGAACACCTAGTGCATTAGGAAAGACTATAATGCAGGGGAAAGGTGAAAGAGGAAGACCAGAAGAGGGAGGGAGACCAGCAGAGGGAGAGACACCAGTAGAGGGAGGAAGACTAGCAGAGGGAGGGAGACCAGCAGAGGGAGGGAGACGAATGTGCTACTGAGAGGCCTGAAAGCCATCTCCCATCTGTTTGGGAAGCATTTAAAAGTGGATCTTTATAGGTCTGTAATGGCATAAAAACGCACGACTCATGGTCACAGCCTGTTTGTTTTCTGACCTCATCTTTTCAGTCAGCGCTTTATGGCTTTACCCTTTTGCTCGTTAAACTGAGAGGAGAAAACTTTCATTCTCTCTCTCTCTCTCTTTCAGTCTCTATCTCTCTCTTCCTTTCTCAGTCGTTGGTTTGTCAGTCACTTCTCCGTGCTGCAGGTCTGAGGACGGATGACAAAACATCTCAGAGCGCCTCAGCTTAATTGAATTTTACCAAATGCAGAAGCCAGAAGCATAAACAACTGATGCGGGGCAGAAAAAGGCGGATTAGGTTTAATAAAACTGGGGTGGATGAAAATTTGGAAGGAACCACAAAGATCCTATAAGCCAGGATCACCCACACAGGTTCATAAAGAATCTAGAGCACAAGTCTAATTTCTCCATTTTTAATCTGGGAGGGGGGTTATGATTAGGGGGACAGCTCATCAAGAATACACATGTATGCCCCCCACCAAATATCTCAGGATAAAGATAGCCGGGTGTTAAAGGTGACAAAGTAGATTAGAGAGAAACTGAGGTGATTGGATGTATACATACATTTATATAATATGTGTGTGTGTATGTACTTATATATGTAACATTCATTCATTCATTCCTTAGGGGGCGCTGTTCTGTATAAAACGGTTATTAATATGCCTCTAAGAGAGGCCGTCCACATACGCCATCATCACCTATATTTGGGTGAGCTTTGACTTTTCAGGTCTTTTACTAAGAACTTAAAGCAAGAATAAAAGCAACAACAAAGACAGCAATTCTGAAGCCCACTGGAGGATATAAAAGAAAAGACCCTTCATAAGGAGGGAAGGCAGAGTGGGTGAATGAGTGACGTTTAATGCTGTGTGGTGCATTCAGCCTCTTAACAGTCCCCCTTCATTGTGATTGGCTGCCAGAGTAATTGGGGCTTGCCACAGTCCGGCGGACAGAAGAGACGCCTGGGATGGATCCATCAGACGCAATGTGGCAGAAGCAAAGTGCTGGTGTGCAGCTTAACATGGCGCCGGGAGGCAGGAAATGAGGCGGGGGGTACAAATCGGGCAGAGACAACAAAGGTACAGCCCAGTGAGAGAGTCCCCAAAATGGGCCACAGCGAGGTCCCATTCCACCAGGACACACTAGGGGGCAGTCATGAGTTAAATTCTCCGACCCAGGGTTAATGGAGTTCCCTTTGTTCAGCTAGTCATGTGTTCAGTGTTCAGGATTTCAGAAATGTCACCATTATCATGAGCTTGAAGATCAGAGCGCTGGACTACAGGCCGGGGTTCTGATGGCTTGCCAGACCGGGGTAATTTACAGCACCGATCATCTGACACCTCTCGACTCGGCAGAGCGAAAGGAGGGGGAACATGATGGCTCATCTGTCATGGCTCAGCTGACGTGCGAGTTCGGGCCAACTGAAGCGGGGGGGGGAGGGGGTGGCAGGGTGTATGTGGCAGGACCGCGGGGCAGGGGTGGGACTAATCTAGGTGATTAAAGAAAAAGGTATCTATCTCAATACCAGGAGACGTCCGATGGGGCCTTGTTGCCAGGGAAGGGGGGGGGGGGGGGGTTCAGCCTGTTTCAATTAAACCCCTTCATTAGAGGCCCTCGCCCGACTCGCCCAGTCCATTACACAAAGGGAAAGTCAAGCCTTCCAATTTGCTGTCCTGATTGCTTCCAAACCCCACTGCTGCCCCAGCATCTTCATTACCAGAAGAGGAAAGTTCTAGATCTTTCAATCCGCTGTTGTCCTGTCCCGCTTTGATTTCCCTCCCCCCATGAAGGCCGCGGTTTAATTATGATCTAATTAGGAGGCAGATATGAAGGGGTGCAGTAAACACTCCAAGAAAGCTCCTGCTGCGGATCAACTTTCTCACTTTGAACGCTCCCTGTCACGCTGGTTACATGGTGTCTGTCAACATGTGATGGGGGGGGATTTGTTACTTAGAACATGCATGTGGCACCCCTATTGGCCGTTATCCAGCAAGACAGTTGTCACCATGGTGAGAGCCAAGGCCCCACAACAGCCTGCAGTAAATTCACGCCACAGAGAGACAGGAAATTTTCCTGCGGAGCTCGAACCCACCTCACCCTCAAGCAGCACTCTTCAATTCAATTCAATTCAATTCAATTCAATTCAATTCAATTCAATTCAAATAGCGCATTGTCACAAAGCGTTTTACATTATCCCTGCCCAAAGCTCCCAGTGAGCAAGCCAGAGGCGACAGTAGCAAGGAAAAACTCCCAAGAAGGAAAAAACCTTGGAAGAAATCAGACTCAAAGGGGAAGCACATCCTCCATGGGCCAGCAGAGGAAGCCAAAGTCAAATGGGCAAGATGGCAAAAGTCCCAGTTCACACTGTCTAAATCTTAAGATTTGAGTTTCAATGCAGGCAGGCACATGCACTGCTTCTGATGGCAGGATGAACATTGGTACAGCAGCAGGGCATGCAGGAGAGGTGTCACATGGGGGGGGGGCAGGCCGGAAAGACGCCACAGGTAATAGGGGCAGCAGTGTAGGTAGAATATCTTGATATTTTGGGATCTCCAATGAGCACAGCCCAGGAGGGGGCTGGGGAAATAAAATGTGCAGTTAGCTAAAGTAGGGGAGACTAGAGGCAGCGCAAACAGTTATGTGAGTGCAGTATGTAAGCTCCAGTAGATATGGCTATGGCAGCATAAGTAGGAGGGAGAGGCGGGTGGGAACACAGGCATGGGGAGTCCCTGAATGTCAGTACTCCAATTCTACAAGGGGCGGTGAAGCTAGAGTGACAGCACTGACAGTTCAGTTCATCCAAAGCCAATGGCACCGATCCCCACCCAGCTCTACACCTCACACTATAGGTCTAACTGGAAGTGAGCAGTTAGCTAGAGCTAGAACTAGAGTCCCTATAGACTAGACTGAACAGGTGTGTTCTTAGTCTAGGCTTGAATATTTAGAGTGAGCCTGAATCTCGCACATCCACTGGAAGACTATTCCACGGCTGCAGAGCTCTATAAGAGAAATCAAAGCAAGTGAGGAGAGTTGTGTGACCAGTAAATCTCTAAGGTATTCTGGTGCAAGGCCATTCAGTGCTTTATAAGTTAATAGCAGTATTTTGAAGTCCAAGACTTAACTGGAAGATAGTGAAGGGAACATAGAACAAGGCTAATATGATCAAATATTTTAGTGTTTGTAAGAACTCTGGCTGCTGCATTTTGTACCAGCTGATATTTATGTAAGGATCCAGATGGGCAACCAGAAAGGAGGGCATTACAGTAGTCTAGTATGCAAGTTATAAAGACATGTACTAGTTTTTCTGCATCATGAAAGGAGAGCATCTTCCAAAGCTTTTCTATGTTCTGTATATGGTAGAATGCAGTTCTAGTAATACTTCTTATATGAGCATTGAAACATAGATCTGTATCAACCAGGACACCAAGATCCCTGACAACTTTGTTAAGTTGAGTAGGAAGACCACCAAGGTTGAGGTTGTCAAACTGTGTATCATCAGCATCACAATGGAACCAAATACCATGATCTCGAATAATGTTACTGAGTGGTAGCATATATAAAGTAATCAGTCGCGGGCCCAGCACTGATCCCTGTGGGACACCATACTTGACTTTGGTGGGCTTGGAAGATTCATTGTTCATGTAGAAAAACTGATAATGATCAGTTAAATAAGAGTAAAACCAAGAGAGAGCTGTTCTCTTAATGCTGACCACAGATTGTAGCCGGTCCAAGAGGATATTATGGTCCACAGTACCAAATGCTGCAGTTATATCTAGTAACTCCAACAAAGATATACAGCCATGGTCAGAAGCCATAAGCAAATGATTCATTACTTTGATTAAAGCTGTTTCTGTGCTATGGTTTGGTCTAAAGCCAGATAGATACAATTAATTGGCATTCTTTTTCTGTAGGAAAGATAACAGCTGATGAACAACAACTTTTTCTAGAATCTTTGAAATGAAAGTAAGATTTGAGATAGGTGTATAATTTCCCAAATCACTAGGTTAAAGATTTAGTTTCTTGAGAACAGGTCCAATAACAGCTTTTTCAAAAGGTTTTGAAACATATCCAAGCCTAAGAGATGAGTTTAACAAGTTTAACAGAGTACTGCTAATCAGTGGTGCAATTTCCTTGAGGAGTTTTGTAGGAATTGGGTCTACAAGGCTAGTAGAAGATTTGCAGGAGGAAAGGTTGCCCCAGAAGGCATCCAGATCAGAGTGCAGGCTGCCCCTGATGCACAGAGCTTAAATCGGGTCAGGAATCTGGCCCTTATGTGGGTCTCACATCTGTCTGCACGCTTTCCAGCACCAGCAGAGGCAAACAGGCATCAAAGCGACACTGCTAATGGAGAAGAGAGTGACCGCAACCCATTTTACTCTGAGGAATGGAGGGATAAACCCACAGACTGCATCTAAAATCTGTTAATGTGTGTTTGCCTATTGCACAGCCACTTACTTTCCTGGATTTTACAGTCTTGTGAAAAAGTAAGTACGCCCCTTGGAAAATCTAGTTGTTTAAAATATAGCGGGAGTGATTGTAGACACACCACAGAACAATGAAACGTGTCCCCTGCATTTAACCCGCATGTGACATAGCACCAGTACTTTGCTAGGTGGGGATCTGATCCAGCAACCTCCCGATCACAAACACACTTTCCTAACCATTAGGCCACCACTGCCCATATACTTTGCCAAACAAATATTTAATCTTTATTTGAAGAGTTCTGACAGATAGCGGCGATGTAATCTACAAAAAACAATGACACTGACTTGAAAAACATTTATTTAATGAAATTTAATAAAAAAAAATTTACAGGTATGTAATTTCTCTCTGCGGGGTAAGTAAGTACTGTACATCCTTACATGCAGTACCTGTTATTGACTCCTTTGGCAGATATTACTTTCTTTCTCATAATTGTCTGCTGCATCGACCCGGAGCGATTTCTGCCCAAGCCGTGCAAATGTCCTTTAATTCTGCGATGGTGTCGGGGTTCCTTTCCCTGTCCCTAGAAGTCCCCCTGGGGTGTGTTTACAGTTTCACATCACCGTACAGACACTCCTCACTTAACGACCGAGTTCTGTTCCTACAACTAGGTCGTTAAGCGAATTGGTCGATAATCGAGGAGCAACTCCTTAGCGATATTTCAAGCAGACTGTACGGGTAGTGGGTTTTTTTCAGCCATCTTTAGGTACTGTTTTAATGTCACCTTTACATTTACAACATTTTTAGTATAAATGTTTATAAAGTAGTGTACTGTATACTGTAAGAAACAGAAGAGAAGAAATCAGCTGTAATATACTGTAGTAATTTATATATGAAATATGTAGTCTTGTAGATTGCAAGATTGTAGTGAATACTGACCGGCTTTGGGAAAAAGACTGAGAGGGTGATGGGAGATGAGATGCTTTGCGTTGAGATGCCGCGCTGCCGTTTCCACTACCAAAGTTCTCATACAGCGTATAATACCGACAGATGGAGAGCTGTTCGTAAGTCAGGGTGGTTGTCAAATAGGTAGGTCGTTAAGTGAGGAGTCTCTGTATTTCTATAGCAACTCCGGCCACGATGCCTCTAACGGAGTTTCCTTTGCGTAGCAATATCATAGAGGAGGGTGACTTGCATTTGCCACGCGGTTCCCGCGTCACTCTTTCACCGCTACACACTCCCCCCCTCCCCAGCCAAGGCTGCGTCACGGGGGGGTGGGGGGGGGGCAGGGCAACTGGTACAGAGGACAGCCAACTCACTGATGTCACTGGCCTAGTTTTCTGTTTCCAGAGTTTGCTGGGGAAGCAGCCCCCGTTCAGACAGGCCCGCTGGGGAGAGATGGGGGGGGGGGGAGAGCATCACAGGCTTCCAGCAGGGGTCACCGGAGAGACACGGGTTTGAGCTGCAACCCAGAGCCAGCGAATCCAGCTCTGTGAGCATCTGTCCCGTGTCTCAACACTTAAATAACCGGCACGCTGAAAATAACACATGGACAGCTCCCCATTATTCGCGTGACCCTGAGAGCGGCGTTCTCTGCGGGGACGTCCCCTCAGGCTCTGTCCCTTTAATTAAGCGTGCACTGCTAATAAATACAAGCACGTGGCCCCTGATTGGTGGAAAATGGACACCCCATCTGAGAAAAAGTCAACCCCCCACACCCTACAGGTTTCCTCACATTGATTTTGCCTGTTCAATGCAGCAAAAGTTAAAAGTCATTCCCAAGGATTCTCAGAGAGATCTGGGTCGGGTCAGAACTTCGCCCTGGTTGCCCAAGGACGCGCATCAGTGCAGGCCAGTGCAGGTCACTCTCGTGCTCTGGGTCACTGTCCTGCTGACAGGATTAACCCCTGAGAAATCAAGCAGCGACTGTGCAGGTGTGCATGTGCGTTCTGTGACCCAGCCTCCTCACCTAAATGGGCTACTATGCAAATGCCCCCCCTGCCCCCCCAGACAGGGCCCCAAGCAAGGGGAACTCAGTCAGATTTCTGCATAGTTTTAAGAATGGAAAACAAATGTGCTGTGGGCCACAGGCTGGGCTCCCAGTACTCTCACTATGTCTGCCGCAGTCACCTGTTTGGCAGGGGGAGTTGGTGGGGGGTGCATTTTGCCATATATTTTTTTTAAGAGATGATACAAGCATCACACTACAGGGGGCGACACCGAGCAAGAAGTTTGTTTTCCCTATTATGCTTGCATGTAAAGCTACTGTTTACAGTCTCAATGAATGAATGTGGGAAGATGCGGGAGGAGGCTGTGCATCAAAGGTAGGTGACTCAGATATGAATAACGGAGCAGCCTTGGGAGAAATATCCCAGTATTTAATGCTTTTCTGTACTGAGCTCAGTGGCGCCGTGACCTCAGGACCCTGACGTCAGAGAGAGATGAGCTCGTATTGTGCCAGGAAGTGACCCGTGGTGACCCACGATGAAGCATCGCGGCATCTTAAGAGTGCCGTTTTTCCACCGCTGGCCAGTCAGTCTGCCTGTCGCGAAGGACACTGAGATTAAAGAACCTGTCCGCCCATGTGACCCTCAGCTCGCACCCTCACACACACATGCAGGAGCCCAAATGTATTCCCAAGTGCCTGTGCAGGACTGGAAACTTCCACAGTAGTTTCCTGCTTAAGAAGCTGAACCTGTAATCTGAAACAGGAAGAACTTGCAGTTGTACCATAGGGTACCCAGAAAAGGCACTTCACTCGGTATTTATCATCATCACAGGTCTGTCAGCTACTGGTGAGGCTTCCAGGATCAAGGACGACTTCTGGGTGTGGTGTCAGGCTGTGCAGTGTAACAGAAGCTCCAGACTGAGATCCTGTGGTTTCAGAGTGGGATACACGGATGTCACGGAAATGCTTCTCATCGTCTTGGCATGAGAACATCAGCTCGCCACCCTCAGGCACATCAGGGGAAGCAGTGTACCTCTGACCAGCTTCAGCTTCGGGGTGAGATGCTTTTTCAAGTCCTGAGGATAAGGAGGCATGGAATGCTCCTTCCCGGAGGAAGAGGAAGTCAGAAGGGCTTAAATGTGCTCTGTAATCACAGATGTCTTCCACAAAAGGAAGATGTTTGAGTGAAAGAAGGTGTTGTCTGCTGAGAGTGAAGTCAGTGTAAATCCCAAATATTGGCTGGAAACAGACTTAACAGGGGAGCCCCCAGGGTCTGTACCTTGTATGGGATTTAAGGTAATCTAGGCCAATCGGGTGTAAGCAAAGATGAAGTCCATTTAAACTGGGGTACCTTGAATCTGGTAAGTTACCTAGCTAACCAACACATCTCACTTTGTGACACAGGCCCCAGGTTCACTTATCAGTAGAAACGTAAAATACTGGAGGAGACTAATGGCCGCTTACACAAACTCGATCAGGCTCATGGATAAGCTGGAAAATAGACACACACACAGGTTTGTAACTATATCTTTGTAGGGACTCTCCATTCATTTCTATAGGGAAAACTCAAATCACAACATGAGATGTTAACCCCTACCCAGTCCTGACCTTAACCATAAGTAACCAACAGTTGTTTTGGCATTTTTACTTTTTTGATTGAAGTCTCAGACTTTTGTGAGGACCTGAAAAATGGTCCCCACAATGTCAAAAAAACATTTGGTCCCTACAAAGTAATGTCACATGCAACATAATCACACACGCACACACACATGCCTCTGGGAATCCGTCTGCACACACCGTCCCTCCCAGGCACTGCAAACCGCAGCCACAAAAGCCAGCTTGGGGTGGGGCTCTAGATCCAAAGGTCAGGAGTTAATTTGCCTGCAAATGTTTGTCCTCTCAATTTAAATTCACGCATGACTCGATATAATATGAGTGACATTTCAGCCGGTCCCATTCCTCATCTAAGTCTTTCATTTGTTTTGGTTGTTTTTTTAACATAATTAGGAGGCTCTGTGCCTCTGTCCAAAACTGACATGATTCTCAGTGCCACTATTTCAAATTCAGGGCACTTCAGTTGATTTTAAGTAACATTAAGCCAAAATGCCTGGCCAGGCTTTAGGGAGCGTGGTAAAACATATGGCAAACATGGAGTTTTAACTAAATCCTTGTTTTTTAGATCCTCCCTGAACCAACCTTCCCAGAGAGCATATACACCCCCAAAGCATGGAAGGTTTTCACCACCCTCCTCTTTTCCAATTAACAATGTCCTGAAGAAGCATTGGCACCCTCAGTAGGTGACACTGAATCCTGAACTTTTCCCACTCTGCTGTACAGAATAACCACAGTATCTACCCAAAGCAAAATGTAAGTCCATATTAGTGGACGTTAAACTGAAACTATGTACAACACTGTCATGTAACCTGTAATTAAGCAAGTGACAAATGCATAAATAATAATGACCTACCCCCCCACCCTCACCCCCCAGTGACAAATGGGTCTGCTGTTGCACAGTGTCAGTCCAGTCCTGAATTTAAAGTTCAGGAGATTTAGTGTAAAAATGAAGACGAAAGGTGATAAACATCCGAGGTTTGGCTGGATTTACAGCCTAGATTAACGACAGTGGTGATGAGAGCAATGAAGCCTCAAACCACAGCCTGGGTGGGGTTACCATACTGCCAATCACTGACTACTTTGACGACGGTCGGTTTGGGTTATCCCTCTGTTAGGGCACAGAAAGTCCCACCCACCTTGGGCTATCAAAGCTTGGGGGAGGGTCAAGTGACAACCCCATTAAGTCAATTTCTTCAAAGCATTTGTGTTCGTCTCTCACAATGGGGGGCAGCACCACACCCAGACTTTCTCTTGCTAATTCCTCACCTCCACACAGCACAAGATCCCTGCGTGACATGGATCTGCCATTGCGACCGGAGCGAGACTCCAAATAACAAAGCAGCTTCTCTTCCGTCTGGCCTCCACACAGACCAGAGTGGCTGGGAATATCAGCAGTAGTGTAGAGCATTAACACAGACAGTAGGGCAGCAGTTTCAGACGCCCCCCCATGGTCCACCGTGGTAATTAATTGCATAGACACAACAGAAGCACTCTTAAATGCCCGTGTGACTGAAAAGCCCAGAGACAGACATATTCTTGGCGACACCGGCAATTACAGAACGTGAAACTGAAGGCGACACAGCAGGCATGATGCCCACCAATCAGGGAAAGGCATGGTTTATTCGTAAGCTCGATCAACCAATTAAATTGTACTGTGGTGAAATCTCACAGAGATTTAAGGTAAATTTCCAGTGTGTCTTGGTCTGCCCCGGGGTCTCCTCCTGGTTGGACATGCCTGAAGCACCTCCCTAGAATCCCCATACAGGAGCTAGAGGAGGTGACTGGGGAGAGGGAGGTCTGGGCATCTCTGTAGGTAAACAGTGGAGGATGGATGGATGGATGGATGGATGGAAAAACCCAAAAGAGAAATATTAAAATCATCTCCTCAATATGGCAGATCACACAGAGGACCTGGGAAAGAGATTCTACTGAATGTATTAATTAGGAAAGTTAATTGCATGCAGAACAAGCAATAGACTAGTGTTCTGTCCAGGGTGTTCTCTGATCACATCCTATATTTATGGGACAGACTCCAGGTTCAATGCGTCATCTGGTACCATGAACAATCCTGCAGAGAGACTTTGGGAAGGTCTGATGCACCAGCCCTGAAATGTTATGACTGTTTTTTAAAAGAGATGTCCGACCAAAAGCTTGTGGGTTCAAAGCTTGGGAGGAAAATGGTGCTGTGTCCATGAGAAAGGGGGCTAACCTTCACTTGTTGAATAAGGTTTCAATTTAAATAACGCTGAGTCACCACTAAGGGGTGAGAAAACAGGAGAAGTTGCTTTGTTCTGCCAATGAGCATAAATGTATGAGGATAAACAGGCACTTCCAACAGGGGAATTTCTGTGCCATGTAGTCTGCGCCAGTGCCACAGTCATTGACGGGAATGCAGACGAACGTCGCGGAAAGCGCTCCCGTCTCATCGCGGCTATTATCCGGATTCTGGCAGAATCGCTCCGGCGATCTTATCTCGCCCGGCAGAAAATGGCCGCTGATGTTTACATCTGAATTACATCTCTGTTATCCGTGGCCTTTTCTCAGCGGATCGTGTCACATGACGTAGTTCGAGTTCTGGCTGCAGGACAGTTGTTACCCAGAGGCACGACCCAAAAGCAGCTGGTCTATTTATAGATGCTAAACTGGGCAAAGGAAATATGGCCCCCTTGTTCTGTTCCGGCACTCGGAGATGATCTCTTCATCTGCCCCGATTTGGATCCCATTAAAATATCGCCTTTCGACAGCCCTGACTCACGTTTCCAAGTCGTTGTTGACGGTCGCTGGGCCGAGGGGTACCAATGAAACCGAATCTGAGGACTAAAACCCTTGCCGAATGTTTCTCTTTATTTACCCCACTGCCAAAGGCAAAAAAGATGCAGAAAAAAACAGGAGAAAGGCGTAGATCGATGACACTGGCAGGGGGACCGGGGACCTGGCTCCACATGCAAACCCGTGGCAAACAGAAATGACATTCCTCGCGGGAGTCTTGGGAGAAACCTTGGGAGATATCCGACCCAGTTTCGATCCGTGGAAGATCCATGTTTTTTCTTTCTCATTCCCGCTTCTGGCGCCTTGGCCTCTCATTTTCCTGTGCGTACGCGGCAGTTGCCACCTCCGCTTTCTCTTGTAGCTTTTTTTTGTCGTCCTTTGTACGGCCACCAGAGGGCGACATTCGGAAGCCTTGCTGTTCTGTGTGCCTTGGGAATCTGACCTGCCGAATGACTCTGCTCCTATGCTGCCTTCCCAGTGTGTTGTTTCCATGGGGATTCTCAGACTAAGGAACTCTGACCCGATGCTTAACCACGGCCACTGTAATACCCGCTGAAGCCCCCGGGGGCATCTGTCCTGATTAGGCCCGAGTAGAGCACATGCTTCTGCTCCGAAATCCGACAGCAAAACAAAGAAGTGAAAAAACCAGGAGAGGACACTCAACGGGGAGCTGTGCAGAAACACGTCAACACGCGGTAGGTGAAGCGGGGGCACCAGCGGCAGCAGGATCGGTGGGTGTTTTGTAGATTTCTGGGGGAGGGGGACAGACTGTACAATGGCCTGCTGTTCAAGGTCCCACTATCTATAAAAAACATACTTTAACGCTTTCAGAGGAAGTGCCTCCATATTGGGAGGAAATTGACAAAAGCAGTCTTAAAGGTTGAAAAAAGAACAACCACAGGTGCTGTTTCTGGACAAAATTTGGAGCATTTTTCAGAAACCAGAAGAAACCATTTCGCTGAATATGTAGAAGAGTGGAGCTTGCATGTTCTCCCTGTATAATTGTGGAGCTTCTTCCAGGTACTCCGGTTTCCCCCCACGGTCATGGGTTAATTGGAGTTTCCAAATTGCCCATGGGTTTGTGTGTGAGTGAATAGTGAGTGAGTGTGATGGGTTGCTGTGATGGGTTGGTGCCCCATCCTGGGTTGTTCCCTGATTGGCACCCATAGACTCCAGGATAAGCTCCGGACCCTCTTGAACATGAATAGGACAAACGGTTACAGAAAATGGATGGATGGATGTTGAAAGACGCCATGTTTAAGCCATAACTGCTGTAAAAAGCATAAAACTTAGGGGATGATTCTGAAGTGAATGAATGAGGTGGGGAGATCCGGGCTTGTCAGATTTGGGGGGGGGGGCTTTTATAATGTGTGAAACGCAAGCCCAGTTAGATGGATAATCAACACCTGTTAGAAATGCCTCATGACCATTACTGTCTGTAGTCGGCTGCAGTGTGGGTGAGTGGAAGCCCCTCTAGGGAATGTCCAATAGGGAGTGGAGGCCGCTCTAGGGAATGTCCAATAGGGAGTGGAGGCCGCTCTAGGGAATGTCCAATAGGGGGTGGAGGCCACTCTAGGGAATGTCCAATAGGGAGTGGAGGCCGCTCTAGGGAATGTCCAATAGGGAGTGGAGGCTGCTCTAGGGAATGTCCAATAGCTTGCAAGCAAGGGGGAGGTACAATAGGGAATGAAACAGGGATGTGTGCCCATAGTGCAAATCAGCATCAGGCTGAAGGCTGTAGGTTTAGCTTCCACCACACACCAGGACGGGATGTTCCGGAGTAATCTACATGGTGTCGGATCTGCACAGGGTGCGGGCCCCTGACCACCATCACCCATCTGCATGCTTGCCACTTCAGGGAAGCGTGCACTTTGAACAAGTCCTGTGTTGAGCCTTTGGAAACTTCCTTTCCTGGTGGGGGGTGACTGTCATCACCCATGTGTTTCAGTCCCAGTGGGGTCTTTATCTTATCGGGGGGGAATCTGTCGCTAATGAGTTTATCGTCCTGGCAAACAAAAACTCTCAAGGTTACCCGAGACCAGCGGCAGCGGCCGGCTTGCAGTGGACGTCGAGGTGAGGATGGCCCCCCTGCCCGTCATCCGTAACACCCCACGGGAAGCAGAGAGGTGCCACAGTGTCGCCCAACTGTGCAAATTTGTACTTGGTGACTGATCCGCAGAGGCGTTAGGTTTGGGGGGGGGGTTCCGTTGGTTACATCAATAACCGGTCGCTAGGGCGAGAGCCCTTTCCACACCGCTCTGTGTGTCTAATCGGTAATTTAAATTAAACCTGACTGCAGGGTTCTCTACATTACAGTTTCATACAGCGTTTCCAAAAGACAAACCAGCAAATCACGCCCAGGGTGCCCCCTGCTTTCTGGGATAAGGCCCAGGTTCGCCGTTGCTCTGTGCTGCTCATGGATGGATGGATATATCGATGTAATGACTATGCCATGATATGAACACACAGCATTTGTTGCCAGCATTTAATTAATTAATCGCTACATTTTCTTAGTACTATTTTGTGTTTAGTAGTGGTATCGCTCGTCAGCTACTGACCTGGCAGTCCCCAGAATGAGGTGACACTGTCTAACGGAAACGCCTTGAGATGCTCTGTCGACGAGGCTCAGCTGGCAGGAATAATCTGCGACTGGTTATAGGAGCCAGCCGGACAGCCGGCAGGGAGAGGAACGGCGAGGGAGAGGAGCGACGAGGGAGAGGAGCGACAAGGGAGGCCTGAGCTCTAAATGGGCCATGTTACGCTTGTTTTTCACCAGCAGAGGGATAGTTTCCTTCTAGGACCAGCTATTTTGACACTTGTGTCCCGCAAACCGTATCGACACTCTCAGAGATGGAGACGGGAGCCGATTGCCATCCTCGTCTCCCAGCATGCCCCTGGAGAACACAACACCTCTTTGCTGAGTGGCCTTATTCCCCCCCACCCCCGATAAAATGTGGCGGACCGCAGAACGAGGCCGCACGGCCAAATCCTGTTACATGGATATTAGGCTCTGGGTGGACATGGCCTGCGGGCAGGGGGGGCTGAGCTCGTAACCACGTGTTTGTGAGGAGAGTTTGACGTGATGCATTCGAACATCATCCCAAAACCTAGCTGCAACCAATGAGCTTAGAGTACTCTGAGCTAGGAGGGGCCCTGTGCCTGACTGACAGCGCCTTCAAGTGCATAGAGAGCAGGACCTAGACTCTTAGCTTCGTATGTCGGGGGGGATGGGGGTGGGATTTGTTCAAGGTGAATCCCACTCCCACACACACACACACACACAGCACAATCTATTATTTGGACTAAACAAAACCTCTACCTCCCATTTCCGATTGCTCCACCCCCCAGACCTCAAGCAGGAGCCCTCAGCAAGCCACTGCTCCCGCTGTCTGGCCTGACGCCAGCCCCAACCGGCCTACTTAAAACCGGATCACCACGCCACACGCCATCCACACCCACCGTCGCCTTACCACTGCCTAGGAAGACAGGAGAACAGCGACGTCCCCGCGATCCGGCCGTGCTCAGATACAGGGGACAAACAAACAGCCTCCTAATCTAAAGGGCTTAGGCTCTTCATCTCTGCTCAAACCATTTTCATTACTGTGCCACCGCCCCCCAAACCCACAATTTCTCCTGGTTTCTAGATAGGAATCAGCCAGACGTGTCATCCCTCTGGGGAGCACAGTGAAGGAGGACTTGTGCTAAATGAGAAGGATCAGGGAGGGATACTATGTGCATCACAAACAGGGGCGCCTCTTCGGAAGTCATGTGACAGGGCCCCCTGTGTATCTGTGTGCATTTGGGCAGGGCAAAGGGGCATTGACAAGGAGTCAAAGGATATTTAACAAGATGAGGAGCTTGCTTTCGGAGCTGAGCACACAGCTGCCTCCTGGTGGTCAGGCTGCTGTATCTCCTTACCAAGTCCCTATACCATCCCCAAATCCAGTTTAAAAGGAGGAGTCATGACACTTTAGGCCAAAGCAGCCACCAACAACTCAACGCTGTGCTTCGATTTTTCACATTACAAGAATCGATTGCGGAGTGCGTGACAGTAAACGACACTTCAAGGCCCAGTTTGGAAACTCATTTCAGGGTCAAAGGTCACCGGACGTGCATCTCAGGGCCTGTCACAGAGCACCAAAAGCAACATTAGCACATGTCTCCTGGTTTTCTCCACCCTCCTAGAGGTGACTGTCGTTTCAACTTCTGGGGAGGAGATTGGTGGAGAATGGTGACCTCCGTCAAGAGCATCCTGAACACCGAACAGCTCCGAGTCCAACTCCTGCTGGGCCAAAGGAAATGAAAAAAAAAAAACGCAGGATAACACGCAAACCCCAGCAACACCCCCAGGAGGAGCAGCAGATGGTTTGGGGCCTCCTAGACGAGACGGAAAACTTTCAGGTTCAGGTCCTATCTGAGACTCTGCTGTGTTAATGAACTGGAGGGGCACTGGGGCCTGGTCTGCTCTAATAGAACTACCAAACCACAGGAATGGCTAAATGTGTCAGACATTGTGCACGTCAGCAACACGCTGGCTCGTGATTGACTGTTGGTGTTTGGACCCATCTGAGGTCATAATGCGATCACTTCCCAGTCACATGTGCCAGCGTCATGACCACGCCCCTTCTCCCCACCTGTCCGTCACAAACTCCACTGCATGTAATCGGGCTTGAAATCAGACCGGCGTATTAATGGAGGCATCAGGGGAAAAAATAAATGAATAATGATGAAAGATCCTTGAAGTACACACGGATGTTTTTAGCCGCCTTGCGGAAAGTTTCGTGGCGACCTACTGGGAGATCATTAGAGCGGGATGGCACCCTCCGATCCTCTCCGCTCCTCTCCGCTCGGCGAGTGCGCCGGAGACAGAACCCAGAGGACGCGACATACCGGCTGTCTGTGTCCCTGGGACCAAAAAAAACAAGTAAATAAATGGCATTTTTATTTATTAATGAACCCTGGGCATGCAGGGGAGCAGGGCCTCTTGGCGGGAGGGGGGTTAAGGGGAGACAGCCATAATGACCTTTTACTTCCGAGCGGCGTCTGACAGCCGTGTTTGGAGGCTGCTGGCTGTGCCTTTCATCTGAAGGACAGGTCCCTCCACGGCACCCCAACAGTCCCACAGACTTTTTTCTTTGTTTACTCCTTTGTGTCAAAGCAGAGATTTTCCTGGCTATACAGTCCAACCCCCCAGCCCATCAGCCCCCCCATCTGAGAGCCCCGTCCCTCACAGCTAGCTCCCATCTCTAAAGAGGTCCAGGGCGAGCACCTGCTGGGAGTTAAGGCTTGGGAGGGGCTCCAACCGAATTCTGACCGATTGGCATCGCGAGAATGACAGGACATCACGGACACATTTCAATACATGACCTGAACTCGATTTGCCGCTGCTGTGTGACACCGGCTCTGAAGATGAGGTGTGGAGCGCACTGGACGGAATATGATTAAAGCACTTGAGATTCGCCAAGAGGCCACAGGATGAAGACCGTGTTTTTCTTCACTTTAAATATCGACGATGCGCATCAAAGTCTACCGGCACGCGTCAATAAAGGCCTTAGCGTGTATTAGCATGAATCGATGCGTTGCTGCGGCTCTGTCAGGGAGCGGGTTTTTACTGCATCGTCCGGCTGTGGTGTCGAAGCTCGGCGGTCCATCTATTGCGAGCGGCCGTCGCTCATGCAAGTAGGAGGAGGAGAACGCCGTGTCCCCTGCGGGATTAACACCAGTAGGAGCGCGAGGAGCACTGCAGTGTGTCCTCGTCGCATGTCATGTGGTCGCAGCGGGAGGAGAGGCAGTGGGTTACTCAGTGCCGGGGCAACCAGTGTGACAAGAAAATGAGCGAGTAAGCAAAAAAAAAATGGTGGCGGGGGAGGGGGGGTTATGTGACAAGGGTGTGGTACGCCTCCCCCCCCCCAACAGCATGCAGTAGGATCTCACTGCTGACGAGCAAGAAAGAGGAGAGAGGAGGGAGGTGGCAGCACAGGGGGGTAGCATCCATATGCGAGCCCCCCCCACCTCACAAAGCACACTGTAAAGGTTAGTCTCACACATTAACTGCCAGTGGGGGGACCCAAGGGGGGCTGGAGGAGAAACGATGGCGCTGGCATCTGTGCTGTCAAGGATATATGGTCAGTGGCGGGGGGGCGCTTTGCTCCCTAATCGAACCAAAGCATGGTGCGTGGTTGGTGGGGTTTGCAGCAGGGACTGCGACAAACGCTCACACACTCGAGCGCGGCTGAGGGGGATGCGGACTCTTCAGGAAACAAACAAAGCGAGAGCGTATAGATCCCCGAGGCAGGAGCGGATAACGACGGTACAGAAGATCGAGGGTGCGGAGCAGCTGAACTGCACGGTCACGTGCTACATGACATCCCACCACCACACAGGCAGGGTGTGGAAAATGCCGGAAAAAGCAGCTGTTTTTGGACAGCGAAAATGTGAACAAGGGTGCCAGAGCCACGGGCCACCTGGCCCTGTTCACCAGCTCACCTCCCTGCCTGAAGTCACCCCCACCTGAGCCAGAGTCCGGGCCTGGATCCCGGACAAACCCCCCCCCCACGGCAGACACAGCTGCCTCCACCTCACACCCCACCCTCTCGGCTCCCACTCCCCTACTAACAAACACAGTGGCTGGGGACCTGGACACGTATCACTGTGGTCACAGGCTCGCCACGCCGACTGTCCCGCAGACCGTGACCCGCCCTCACCTGTGAAACGAGTGGCTCTGCAAAACCGACCAATTAGCGCCCGGGATGGGCGGCGGTCCGACCATATGCTGGCCGCTGAGCGACCTTCTGACCCTCCTCACGGTCCAACTGCACTCTCCTTCCACCCTCCCCACCTCCCTTCGAATCTCTCCTTCAGATCCTCTGCAACTGCTCCCTTGTTTCTGGGGCAGCATAAAGTCTTTCTTATTATGGTGGGTTAGTAAAACACAGCAGCTGAATGCCCAAATGAGTTCAAATGAATGCACATTAAA
>JAODJU010000045.1:11861622-11875418 GCA_026776725.1 Gnathonemus echidnorhynchus | reverse complement strand
GCCCTATATACTGTCACCAGGGTAAGGCCACCCTGCACTCCGCCGGACAGGGTTCCAGTGATCAGCCATCCTCAGGTTTCATGTTGTGGTTTTATATAAAAAGGGTGGGGGCACTTTTCATTACCCCCCCCCCCACTTTACTATGAGAAGTAGGTCCAAGATCTGCACGTCCTATTCAAGGACCCTGCCCCCCCAATCATTCCTGACCCTTTTAATGAGCGGACGCCGGCCCGTCCCGTGCCAGACCCCCGGAGCGGGCCGTCTGTTTGCTACCGGGCAAATCTTTCAGAATTTCTCCCAGGCGTGTAAACAGATTGACCCAGCACATCTAAAGATATTACGAGCCCCCCCCTCCCCCCCGCAGCTATGACTTCTTTGTCGAAGATAATCCATGATCATAAGAATGCTGACTGAAACACAGCTGAATCCCGAATTAGCCTGCATATCATCTCCTCCCGTATATAACTCATCGCCGCACAGCCAGCTCTTTGGTCTCGCGTCGATTCCTGATTTGAGTGACAGGTTGACCACCGCTGTCTCCCGCGGCGATGCTGCATCGATTTCATCTCGCACGCAGCGGCACGCCTGTGAGTTCTTAACCCCACTCGGGAGAGCAAGGACGAAAATCACGACAACTGAGGTGGCATTTTTAAAAAAAAAAAACCCCGGGGCTCATCAGAACGCCACCCGTGAAACGCCATCCCATAATGACAAGGGGAGAGCAGAATGTGGGAGAGACGGCCCCTGGGGCCCAAACCTCAGGGGCCCCACGCAAATGGCTTGAGTAGCAATAAATTACTCAATGTGGGAATACTAAACAGAACCAGGACTGGTACAGCTTAGCAGCTAAACCGCTTCAACAACCCCTGCCACCCGGACAATAACGATTCCTATCACTCAACCAATGCGCCTCTTCCTTATTCCGGGGGAGTTTGTTGACACAACAGTCACACAATTACCCCATTTTTGGTGTCTGAATGCTTTTTTGGGGTTTCATATGACAGAGAGCCTCATCCAATTGCCTCGAATGCTGTTCGTTGATTTTGGTTTTTTTTTTTATTAGTTTTTATCCCTCACTGCTCTATCTTTGAAATACATGACTGACCTCAGTAAACAGTAGAGTTATGCGATTTTGCAGAAATCTGAGGCTGCTGGTATATTCCCATTCCAGAAATTCCCATATATACCAGCTTTATCTGCGCCACATGCTCCCATGTACGTGATCCTCTTCTAACATTATGGGGATTAATGAAAATTTGTCTTTTAATTACATCGCCCTGGGGAAGCCATGCTGAAGCGCAACCCACAAAATAAACCCAGCGTGGGTGTTTAATGTAAGTGCGCCCTCTGCTGGTGGGGGTTGGTAAGAGGAACTTGGTGGGTGCTTGGGGGACTGGGAGAATTTTCAGAGATGGATGTTTGGAGAAATGGTGGCCAGATGGGACAAAGAGGGTGAAATCAGCAATTCAACTGCAAGGCCGGATACTTTAACCGAATTGTTTACCAGACACAGACTTCTGTCCAGTGTGAGCATGAGGATGATGAGAGTAAAAATGGAAGAGAAAAGCAGGCAGGGAGACACAATGAGTAAAGCACCGTGGATTCCTTTATCTCCAGGCAGATACCACCATATCGTTAAAGGTGCCCTTTCGCTATTGATAATCGCAGCAGCTGGACTGGTGGAGATAACCTCTGATGACCAGGTCAAATGCCGCTGATTCAGCCCCTCCCCCTGTACACCGATCCAGGAAGCCAAACTCCGAAAGCTTGCCTAGCCAGCCAACCTGCCCAGGCCCCCCAGCAGCAGATTTTCAGCCACCCTGCCCCCCTTAATATGTACAGAAGAATGGCATCCTTTCATTGACAAGAACGCATGTTTGACAAGTGAGAGAAACATCCGACTTCCAAAATCTGCCAGTACATTTTCACACTGTCCCCCTCCCTCCAACCCACTGAGGCTTAAATAATTTAGGCACTTCACACTCTGGGTGGGGCACTGTGCGGATGTGTGGCACGTTTTCAAGACATGGGGCTTGAGGTGTTGGTGGTAGGCGGAGTGTGCCGTCTGTGCCGGGGGAGGGGCTAATGTCAGCCTAGCAGCCAATCAGGGCAAAGAGCCCACAGGTCACTTCTCTTCCAGTGGCCACACCTTCCTTTCACTTAGAAAGGTCCCATCGCAGGCGCGTCGCGCCAGTCGGCGTGCGCTACAAATGTGCGTCGGTCACTTCTTCATCTCCCGCCGCATAGCCCTCAGCTACAACGAAATTATCTCCATGATTCAGAGTAAAGTGACCCCGTAATTACCTTTACAGGAGAGACGAATGTGACACAGTTCATCATTTGATACAAGTCTCCGGGAGATGAGATGGGGGGGGGATGATCGACCTTGTGGGAAACACCTTCCGCTAACGGAGATCGTTTAAAGATCCCTTCACTGGAGAGCTGTAGAGACGCCAGCATGACATGGGTGAGGTGGGTCCCGCTCTGGCATCAGCGTCCATTCCCAGTCTCCCTCACGTGTCACTTCCTGTCATTTCATTACGTGCCTATCTCAGCATCTTCCTGTGACATAAACATGGCTTTGAAAGGTCGTCCACCGCATCCGGATCACACTTTACCCCATTGGCGAGAACTTTTATAAGAAGGGAGTATTAATCACAAAACGGGTCTTTTCATTTCGATATAATCCCATTTGGTAACCAATTTGCTCCTTACCTATCAGATAAAATAAGATGGAACTTCATTGATCCCTGTGGGTAGAATTTTCAGTAAAGCTCCATAAGGAAAGTTCCAATAAAGATCCAGTTCATTTGTACTTCTCACCAGGTTTACATGTCTCTATTTGGGTTCTTTTAAAAATGGAAACAAAGGTTTTTTTAAAAAAAAGTATAGAGTCCCTAAGTATAGAGTCTACGTTAGTTATGTACTTGTGCTAGGGGACAACAAAACTACTTTATAAGGTACACAGTGTGCATGAATGACTCTGTAATGAATAGAGTGTGGATAAATAGCTCCATAGCATACACAGAGTACACGAACGACATCATTACGAACATGCATGGAAGATTTTATAATGTAGATGATGTGCACGAATGACTTCAACATGTACATACCGATGTTTATGGGAAGATGGGGTGTTTCTCAGAGTACATCTGGGGGGGGGGGGTGACCCTTAAAGCAGAATTCGGGGGGTCTGCTGGAACGTCGGGCCTGGTGGCGCTAAGACTCGCACGCACAGCCCGCAAAAGCCACGAAACAGGACCAGAGAAAATATGTGACTGACAACAGGGAGGATAAAATGGACAGAACAGGAACTGGGACCAGAACACCGACAGACCAGTGGCAGCTGGGTTTTTTATAAAAGCAGCACACCCCTATTTACGCACACAGTGGACTGCCTCTTTAATTATTGCTCTGGTCCATTGATGTGCTTCATTTATGCTACGAAGCAGTTCCATTTAAATGTACTGATATATGACCAAAAAAGCGGCATTGAGTTTGTATTTCTGTACAGTTGAATGAATAAAGTCTCTTCAGGCCAGGCAGTCATTAACTAAACTGCACAATAAGACCAATCCAGTACATTTTGTGGCCTGTTGTTTCCCCACAGGAACTGACAGGCAAAGTCATTACCCCCAAGTGAATCACTCCTGTCCTTTTGTGTGCCACGCAGGACGCGGCGGTGTGAGAGGAATATCTCCTGCAATGGAGATCCAGTGATATCCAGCAGGGGGAGTGTGTGCATGTATTAGGGGGGCGACACCGCAATCGAGAGCTATCCCCTCTCGTCAGGATCAAAGGTCGGACCCCACGGCACTGGGAGGGCTCGGTCATCACCGGGACATTGGATTCCTGACCACAGGACTATTGGTTCCGCTGGGGCGAAGCACAAATCCAATCCTGGCATGCAGTGAGGGGAGAGGAGGCGCCGGTGGGGGCAGGGGGGAGGTGAGGTCCCTGCTGGCTCACAGTGTCACAGCGGCATGAAGAAACATGTACGTCGGAAATGACCGAGTCAACCCCCTTCCTGGGTGCCACCACGACTTTCGATCCGAGTCACCAGTAGCTGATCCGCATGGACGCCGTGGGGGTCGGGATACCTTGTACCAACGCTAAGACCGGCCTCAGCAAAATCACAATTACCTCCCCGCCGCAAAACACAGAGGAAGCCGAAGCCAAACTGGCCTCAAAAGGGTCAGAGCGCACTATTAGCAGCTGGCACGGAAACCGGGCCGCACGCCGGCCTGCTAACTAATGCTGACGCCACCGCTCACTGAAACGGGAGCAAAGGAAGCGAATCAGAGCTGCCATTTATCCTGGATTGGAGGTAACAGTGTAGTCAGAGGTATTTTTATTAGTGACGAAATTTTGACAGTAAAGACAGGTGCTAAGTGGAATATGCCGTCTCCCAAGACCAGCGTGAGAACGTTCCGGACGCAGTGGAGGCGGTTTCTGTTCCCCCGGCAAGAAGGCATCCAACAGCCTGTGAGGTGCGGGTGACCGGTGGTGACAGAGCAGACGACGGGACGCTGGGAGAAGCTGCACCACGTGGTTCTGTTCCTGTGCTTGATGAATGGAAGGTGTACCGCAGTCAAGGAGGAACCGGGAGCCGACACTTCCGAACCTGACGTTGGGAATGCTGCTTTCGGATTGGAGGGAGCTACACGAATTCACCGCACCAGCCTGTAAGGTACCAGCTTGAAGGGCGCCCAACTGTGTGCGTCTATATTCAAACGGATCAATGACACGCTTACAAGAAGCAGAGATAATGTTTATTTTTACCACAGACTGTCACATGGGAAAAACTATAGTATGCTAGATGTGTGATCAAGGCATTATACAGAGACCCAATCACTTGATCACTACACGCAGGCAGCAGATAAAGATGACATGCCAACAAAGACAATTTAGTCCCGCCCCCCATTGTGACACATCGTTTTTTTCCCCACCCACTTGGTTAGTTTGCAAACCTCAGCGAAGAGATCCGGGGGCCTACCAGCCTCCCTGAAAAAACACCACCCACTCTCCCTCAGTTGTTCCTCAAAACACACGATGAGGTTCAGAAGCACAAAGCCCCCCCCCCCCCGAAAAGGGTGAATTCACAGAAAAAAAAACCCAACCTGCTTCACAGTTTATCCTGCATGTATTTATTTTTGACAGCTTTATTCAGCTTTACCCAGTGGGGAGAAACAAGTGTGTTTATTAAACACGAATCAGAAGCATTTCTGAAATGAGAAAAAGAGAAAATAAAACACAGACGGTAAATTTCATTTAGGCTATAAAGGGACTGGCCTATAAAATAACGCAATCCGTGGGATTCGAATATCAAAGGTTTCTTTCGTTATCATAAAGGAGTTTTATTAAAATGTTCTTAAACAAAGCCCCAGAAGGTTGTGAATTTATCCAATATAAAATTATTGTATGGGCAAAGCTAAAACCCTTCTGAAAATAACTATTTTTTCCCACCTAATTCTCATCTGCATGATTTTCAGGAAAAATCTTTGGCTTTGCTGAACCTTCACCGTCGACGAGACGGAACTGTGAACATCACAGATGAAACCGAGCGTAACTAGTGACTATATTTTGCTGGAAATCACTAACTGTACACTTCCAAATGTATGTGTAGGCCCTAAATGGATGGTCCACGTCCTTGTGACCAGGCAGCAGTCATTCATGAGTCTATCTGTGGAAACCCAGCACCACTAAGAAGATCAGAGTGAAGGCAGAGGGATGGTGTAGAGGCACAGGGAGTGTGTCACGGAGATAACAGGTTTATCCTGGCTCAGCCTGGATCCCACATTCTGGGCAGAGTACCGGGGCAGGAAAAGTTCACGAGACGAGCAGAGAAAATCCAGCAGAGTGGAGACAGGCCAACATGGCGATGGGACTGTCGAAGCACCAGGCTTCTGCTGCACACATACAGAAGCCAACCGCTGTTCTACTGTCTGGCCGAAGGGACAGGACAACAAGTATTTGGACCATGGCATAGAGGCAGGGTTTTTATCCACATGCAGCCAGGCTTGCAATTTGTTGTCTTGCATATATCTGATCAGGGCTATGCCCTACAAGAAGTGAGCATTTCATTATACTGGTCACTTACACCAATAAAATTCCTTTAGCCATGAATACACATGCAGTGGTCAAGGGGGTGGTAGCCTGGAGGTTGAAGCTTGGTTAGGTTGAGTGAAATCCAGAAATTTGGTCTGTCTGCACCCGCATAATGCACAAGCCCAGTTCCATGGCAAGCAAAACAAATGAAACGATTTACTTTGGGAAATCTTTACTTTACTTTTTGATCCTGAAGTATTTGAGAATGTGAAGGCAGGATAACATACCAGAAAAAAATTGGTGTCCAGTGTTTGAGGTCCCACGGTAAAGGTCAAAGGATCAACCTCTTTAGCCAGCAGGGCCTGGTCACCCACGGAACTGGCTGAGTCCATCAGTAACCCTGGAAGATCTGATTTTCTCTGGAGAGCAAGTGCCGGCTTCTCCCATGTGGGTATAACGTTTTAATTAACCCAGCCAACTGGAGCGAATCTCCTCTGCGAGATACAAGATTAGTCAATGTCGGGATAAACCGTACATTTCAGATGCCCCGTCATTTAAATCCCTCGGCACACTCTCAAACAGCCAAAACACTTTACCAGATTAGAAAATGCTTCCGATTTTTATGTGTCATTTGCTGTGATGTGAGGCGACATCACCAACAGGTTTCCCCCCACGGTCCACCGTAGATGCCTGGACAGGTTCAAGACTCGAGTGATCGACCAAGGGAATCCAAACCACAAATGACGGAGGTCATATCTCTTCGGTTAACTGCACTCTTGGTCCATTCGCCTCCCATTCCTCTTCACATACCGGGGATCAGACTCTCTATCGAGTGGTATTCTGTTACGCTGCCAGGATATAGCGGTCAGCCTGACAATGGGGGTCAGTCCGCCAGTCCTCAGCCCTTTCTGATCATTGTTTACTCTTGACCACTTTGACTACAGTGTCTACAGTGACGCGAATTGTGGCTCTCAGAGTTAGATTAGAGTGCTTTTTCTTTACTCTCTCTATTTAATGCTTAATCTGTACCATTCAGAAGGCCAATTTTATTTCAGAGTTATATTTCCTGCTGCCTATTCCATCACCTGTCCCTTAGGATGATTCTGCACCCTGTGTGGATTCATAGTTGGCCAACCCATCCTCGGTGAGGGTGAGGGTTAACCGGGAAGAAGGATGATTACTTGGTTCTTTCTGCCACATCACATCAATGTTGCAGCCACTCCGAGCCTCCCCAGGAGCACAGGTCTGACCTCCGGATCTGCCTGCAGGCTTTAAAATGCCAAAGTGGGTAAGTTGTTTCGTGGGGAGGGTCAAATACTTGAATGTTGGCAGTGATGACGAATAATTATCATTGGTTGAGAATGGGCTGCCAGCTCATTTGCTTCCATGCTACTGCAGCCCTGTCAAGTATTAAAGCATGACCAACAAATAGCCTCTGGGCTCTCCAGGAAGTGACATGGGCCGAAGTACTGCCCCGCCCCAAGAATGTCCTTCCATGAATGAGAATGTACTGGTTAACCTGCATTAGGTGTTCCATTTGGCAGAGTGAGGAACGCCACTCAGTCTAAGAAATCCCTGCATGCAGCCACCACATGCACACATCATGACTGCATGTACGCCTTTGCAGGTTACCTCATCGCTACAGGCTGACATGCCGCAGTGTGAGATACAGCCCCTCCTAACTAAATCCTTTGCTCGACAGACCCGAGTTACTCTGTTAAAAGCCGCAATATTGCTTTCGTCAGTCTTCTGGTCGTTAACTCTAGCCAGAAGGAGAATTCTCCCTCTCTTGTGGTTCCTAAATTTCTACATTTCTTCACCTGACCTGTTTGATCTTGTATTTAGCACTTTGTGGACAATTGCAAAAGCTGTAATTCATATCGGTGTGCCAGCGCCATTGTCCAACAGGAGCGTTATTCTAAATCAAAGGCAGAAAGATGCGAATCTGAATGATTGTTTTTGGCAGCTATGAAGAATGACAGCTACACCTCCAGACGCTTCCGTCTCCTCCACTACTTGGCCGTCAATTCCCACTCGTCGACAGACTTGATGGTTCGACTTACGCCTTTGATGGAGTTGTTTAGGTGTTCATACTAGCTGCTGGTGGATTTTTGTAGATAAGGAAAAAGCCAACACCCAGCCTGTTTTGGCTGAGAATCCTCCTACGAGCATCACTTAAAAACGGATATGTGTTCAAGTTTCCTTTGGGCGAAACAGAATCATCACACAGTGCCGTCCTCCCTGGCACCTGTCTGATCAGTGTCTTTGCCTCGGTGAATTCGTACAGTATCCGGTCCCCTCAAGTCAACATGGCACCATACGATGGTCCGCATAGTTTGACGTATGGCTTTTGCAAAGTACCTGTACTGTTCCTACATCTGGCCATCTCTTTGGCAAGCACCATCGCGATGCGTTTCTACAGGTCCCCGGAGATGGCTGACCTAACTGCGGAGCTCTCTCTCTCTCGAGCTTCCTGCATCTCTGGCTAATTTGTCAAAGCTGACCCTGAAAATCGCAGCTGTTTTGTCATTTATCTTTCCCAAGCAACGGACCTATTTTTACAAAAATGTCCTAAGTCAGGCAGGAAGTGGTGTGGGCATATAAGGAAGTAGAACACAAAGTAGTTTACTCATCAGTGTGCGTCTTTTTGGAAGGGGTCAGGGAGACAGGTGGGTTAACACAGCAACACGGCGAGTGATGGCAGTACGTTCATCGATTCATAAAAACACTGAATCCTCAAACCAAACATGTACAACAACAACACAGAATTATCGATTTCGTTATTTACTTTCCACCTGCATGCTTGAGGCCAGGGGACACTAAACAAACTGTTTTCACAGGAGTTTTTTTTTCTCCTATTATTGCAGTGTATTGGTCCTTTAAATCTTTACATTACCACATATTTGTATCGAGCTGGTCCAGGAAATCGCACCGGAGACTGCAGCCACTTCCTGTTCCTCTTCCCCTCCCTGCCAAAAGCTGCTTCATACATTCTCATTTGCTCCATATTCATGAGCAGGACATCCTACGTGTCTAGTGTAAGCTAGTCATTCTCCCAGTAAAAAAGAATCACCATGAGCATAAAGACTTTGGGTTTATCCAGTCAGGAACAGAATTTGCAGAATCTTTGCACTCAGTCACATCAGTCTTTACGGTCTGAATTAGCTTTCAGATTTAATCTACACTGCACTGACCTGGAATCCCATCCAGGGATTATCCTGCCTCATGCCCCATTCTTTCTTATTATTTCAGGTTCCTCACAACACTGAGCTGGAAGCATCTATAAGATGGATGAATTCGATCCGCGATTCTGCTCACATTTTTAAATATTTGTCGGACACAATTGGCAACTGTGTTGCAAAAGGGCTGTATCAAAACAACTGACTGAAATTGTCTCCAATTTACCTGGGGGGCTTTTACATCCCCGAATCGCCGCGCTGTTCACAGACCGACCTTCAACGCAACTTTAACTGTATTTAGACAAAGTTCCACGAACCCTGCTGGGATGCGAATGAGAATCAGACAGCAGTTACTCTGAAATTAAATCACATTCTCATAACGGGATAATGTCCCCAACGCTCCAGCCCGGCACTTGTGTTTAATTCCAAACCATAGTATCGACTTTCACTGGGGAAGCAGGTAAGGACACCGAAAATGAGTGTTTTGACAAGATGAGACCCATTAGTGTTTAGTTTTACACGCTATTTCTCTGTCAGGCAACAAACAGCAATAACCTACAGGCCTGAGCAGTGTATAATTACACTGTGCTGCAGTATGTAACAGGTGGGACAGTGACTCAGTAGGCAGCACTGCTGGGGGGTGGCTCAGCGAGTTAGGCCTCTGAGCCTGTGACTGGAAGGTCATCTTCCAGAATCCTGTCCTTGGCAGAGGAGTCATATCTCCACTGGGCCATGGAGCAAGGCTCATAACCCCTATAGGGGCACCAGATTAGTGGCTGACCCTGCGCTCAAGCCCCAAGCGTCCCTCTCACCTGCCTATACGAAAGCCTTAAAGGAGCACAAGATTAGATCTGCAAAGACTCGGGGCAAATAAAACATCTTTTTTTTGTTGTTGTTGTCGTCTCAGATCTTGCCTCCGGCTCTATGTACGTGGAGTTAGATCTTCTCCCCATGTTCACATGACCTTATACCCTCCAGCCAAACACATGCAGGCAGGTGGACTGGTGTCTCTAACTTGCTGATTGTATATGTGGTCTGAAATGGCCTGGTACCCCTGCCTTGTGCCCTGTGCTTCCTGGGATAGGCTCCAGGCACACCACTACTCTGTACTGGCCAATGGTGGGTGGATATTGTGTAAGCATTACAATAGGTCTATGTTAAGCCATCTGTGACATTCAAAGCCCCCCATATACACCCACTCTCTTTAAGGTTGCACTGACTAGGGAACTCTGGGCATCTCAGATGAGTCAGGTGACCAGTGCACCCAATCAGATCACCTGTTTCCGATACCCAATCATTATTAAAGATTTTGTTTTGTTTTCTCACGTTCCAGACACTGATTCCCAATCACACACCACACCTGGTTTCCCTCTTTTTTTTGTTCCCCCTCTGGTTTAGTTAATTCCATCTTCACCCCATTCCTTCCTTCCACGTCTTATGGTAACGTTTGTTCAGTAAAAGAATGTTCTGGAAACGGCATTCGTAAAAATCCCACATAATCAGCTGGGGGTTCATTTTTCTTCACTGAGAGTTCATTGTTTCCAGTCCCCTAAGCACCATTTCCTTCTTCGGCCATCCTTTGTGTTTTATTATTTCATCACACGTGTCATTAAAAAACGTCTCACAGCATGAAATCTTTAAAATAAAATGAACCTTTTTCCCCATGATACCTGAGGGCATATTGAATTGCTTCCCGTACTACTTGTACCCGTCGGAAATTAAATCTTTTTGTTGTCCATCGGGTGTTCATCCATAATGGAAATGGCCACCAAGTCATTGCACTCTGCACAAAGGGGGGACACTTTTCATGCACCTTAGCCTCTTCCATCTTCTACAGTGTGTGGCATCACCTGGAATTGGGGTTTACAGCATCGCGACTGTGCATCCTCTCACCCCTGTAACCTCCTTAGCCTCCACAGACACTAATACCTAAAGCCCCTTAGCAGGTTTTTGACGACCTAACCTCCATCTTTTCTCCCTGCTAACTCCGATACTCTTGTACTATTTTCTTTTTCCTGTAGTTGACCCCCTTTGACAGTTTTGTTGAACTTGACGTGTTCTTGTTGATTTTCATGTCCCCAAATGAAGTCCCCCTTCCGTACTAACGTCCCAATGCCATATGTGACATCCCACGAGCAATTCACAGCAACACTTCGTTTCTACGTCTAGGTTAGGGGGCGCTTTAGAGGTTAACGAGTCATTGGGCAGCCGGGTACGTGGTAAAGGGAAATCGATGGTCTATCCGCTGCATGTCCTCCCACTTCACATAATCCATCTCAGATATCTGGCACATTCCTTCCCCCCTGAGGTATCATCGTGGCCCACGTGGTGGTCTTTCCTCCCCAGACAACAACCATAGATCCTGCTCAGACTGGCACCGGCTCGACCTTCACCGAACCTGGACGAGGCATCACGAGGCTTCTCCTGCCAGAGTGGCAAGACGGAAGTGCTATCTGATATAAGAACAGCGCCACCAGCAGGAAGGGAGGTCTGCTTCTGATCATAACTACGTAAACAAAAAACGTAAAAAAAAAAAAAAAACATGATGCGGTAAAATTTGGATCTGAATCCATGCATGTGCTGAATTGTGCTGTTTTTTGTTCCCTTTTAAAAAGCTTTAAGCTCACGTAGCTCAGAAATGTTCAAATAAACATCATGCTTCATTTGAATGTAGATGTTCAGAGCTCCTGATAACTGAAACGTCTGGGTTCTTCCATTTTTTTCTTTGCCCAGACATAATCTGGAATTTGTAAGCAATTTTGGAGCAAAATGGACGTTTTGCCTGTAGCAATTAAATCAAAGGTCCAAACAACAGCTCTTATAGACAAAAATTACGACGGGGCCAATCAGCCTTTCATTTGCACCTCCTAATGTGAGCGTGTAGTACAGCCACATTGTCGCCGTGCAAACGAAGCCACGCGCCAGCTAATTAAAAACATTAATTTAAACCGTCGCCGTGACTGCCGAACGGTGCGCTAAATGCTTCAGAAGAACCCACGCGGCAACACTACGTGATAGCGTCTTCCGGGCCGGAGGCAGGTTTGTGTGTGTGAAACCACGGTAGCAGCGGAACCCACAGAACGTGATGAGCGTCCTGGAACCGGACACAGTCTGCCGCAGGTGTCATGTGACAGCCTATAGATCTGCAAAATGTTAGCTTTTACCTGCCTGGAAATTTCCACCATATCTTTTTTTTTCTTTTCTGTCCTGAATAAATGCATTTGGGGCTTAAATATGAAACTCAGCACAGGTGGAGTTTTTTTGGAGAAGCAGCACCTCTCTGACATGACAACAAACATGGGGGAGGCGGAGAAGGGGGGGGGGGATAGCGACAGAGCTCATCGTTCTCTCGTTCCTTTTTTAATCAGTAGGACATGCTCGGATGGTCGTCCTGGGGAGGGGTGAACTCAGGTAACGAACACATTTGTGAATCTCACTCGCACTTTTTGTCACCAGTCCTATAAGACTGTGTTCTGTTTTTCTGTCTCTGGCCCAGGACACGCCCCAAACCCTGATGACCAGTCCCACAGCTCATATAACCCTTTCCAAGCTGCCATGTGTGACACAATGACATGTGTTTTGTTAAACCCATCTCTAGTCCCATACCCAAATAATATCCCCATTCCTTTCCCTGTGCCAGTGGTACTCCTTGGCGCCCCCTACCTCCCACAACATGTTACACGACGAGCTTGACGACCACCCACATTCATTTTATTCAAAGTGTCAAACATGTGCAATTATATTCTGCTCTTTGTAAGGGGGGCGGCTGATTGGTCGCCACAAAACATGCATATGGCTCCCAATGTCGCCGGAAGACGACGGCGGCAGGAACGAGTACTGAAGCCCATTCTGAGCAGCGGCACCTAGACACAGCACAGTGGGGGCTCATGGGTGGGAGGGGCGAACCTGACGCTGGGTCAAGTCGCCCGTGACGCCCTCGGACGACAAAGTGAAGTAGCATCAGATTGGGAGGGAAACCGCACGGGCTGGTGTGCGGGGCACGGCGGGCGGGGCACGGCGGGCGGGATGCAGAGGTGGACATTTCAGGTCCAGAAAGTAAAAATCCAGACCAGGATTCTGTTTCAACCAACCAGTTCAGCATAAAGAGTTACAGTCATATAGTACTCAAGAGTTTGGCTGAAACAAAATCCTGGTCTGGATTTTTACTTTCTGGACCTGAAATGTCCACCTCTGCCGGGATGTACCGCAGTGATTTAGTGCGGCAGAGTGGCAGGGGTGGAGAACCGCCCCCTTCTAATTGGCAGTTCTAAAAGGCAAAGCCACCCCAGGGGCCAGGAGGGGGCGTTTTGTTTGTCCAAAGTCACGGCACCTGAAGACGAAGACAAAAGGGGGACAGCAAACAAACAGACCTGAGCGCCCCTCCCCACCCAGTCCCCTGAGGAACAGCCCGCCTCCACAGCCAGTCCGTGAGACGCATTTCACTCTGACTGGGGCCTGGTGTCTGCCGAGTGGCATCCCACACTGTGACATCACTCAAAGCCCATATCAGACACTGAGAATGAGGCTGGGAACTACCCCCCCCTCCCACATCGGCACTCCAAGAAGTCC
>JAODJU010000045.1:11793855-11861609 GCA_026776725.1 Gnathonemus echidnorhynchus | reverse complement strand
CCCCCCCCCCCCCCCCCCCCATTCTGGCTATTGCTTGGAATCCCAAGAGGGCTCTACCTGCTGGACCATTCAGTCAGGTATTTAATCATATTATTATTCATATTCTGCTGTATAATGGATAAAATTTAAATAAACTCTGGTTAGAAATGGTTCTTAATATTTACGTTTACATTACATAGTCATTTGATTATTCTCTCAATTAGATGTGTCCCTCCATCTCATATTCAGCATTCGGACATCACTGCAACCAAACAGGACCCCCCCCCCGCCGCCTGAGGCATCAGCATAGTGTAGCTGTCCAATCCTCTCCTCTACTCTCCTCTAAATACCTGATTGATTCATTTTTTCAGCACATTTGACAGCTAACGGACTGCAGTCTCCGCATCCCCGGCCACCGGGCGGGTCTGGGATATCCTCGTACAGTCCCACACCGATTGTACCGCAGGCATCCACACTCAGAACACAACCATAGTGCAAACACTCTGCCGCCGTCTGAGTAGCTGGGACAAAAAACGCATCACTTCCTGTTCTGGCAACGCACCACTTTGTGCCGGCAAACAGTGTTCTTTGCGGCCTAAAGTCAGAAGAGGTGAAATGAGCTCTTCTGCCGCGGTGGGAGCCATTAGGCAGATTCCGTGCTGTGACCAATCACCTGACCTGAGCCTGTAGACGCCACAGCTGATAAAGCCCAGCTGACCCTGATTGGACTGATCACTTTATCAGGGTTTAACTGGGCCAGATGGGCAGATTCACCATGATTAGTGTGCCTGAGATGTGCTGCCAGGCACAGAGCCGTGTGCCCATGCACACTTTGGCAAAAACGTCGTATTAAGATAGTTGATTTCCGCTTAATTTTGTCTTTCTTATATAGGCCGCCCAATACCCCCCCCCCACCCACAAGACTATCGTCACACTCGTGTGTTTACAACGACGCGACACAGCTACATAAACCCTTAAAACAAAGATGGAAATGTCAGATATGTAATCTAAAAAGACAAAACGTGTATATTTAATTACAGAAGTAAAAAGGTCAAACAATTCCATTTCATGGCCCATCTGTGCGACTGAAAACCTCGTTTCAGAGTTAATGTATCAAAACTGTTGCCTCTGAACTCCTTATCTACTTACACCAGTGTCCGCTTCACTGGCAAACGCCTCTGGGAAGGCGGAACAAAGAAATCTGGCGAGTGCATGTACACCTTGTCATGCCTTTTCCCTGGGAGTTATTAAAAATCTGTGCACCAGTTGGGGTGCAATAACATGCTGGGGATTGGGAAAAAGGGGAAAGAAAGAAAAACAAAACACTTTTAACCTTTTAACCTTTATTGGATCATGCAGCCATGTTCAAAGCAATACACCTGCTGAACTGTTAGAAAATTGGGTCAACTTATTTTTCATATGAATGTTGTTATTATTGATTTCACATTTTTACCAGGAGCTGAATATATTTATTGGTTAAGCATGTGGTTCACAGTTGTCACAGCTGGGAATATAACTGCCAGTTTTCAGAAGACAAATCTCCTTAATCGCAACGACACCTGCTGTCCCAGTCATGTATGACACAGACCAGTTTAGTTCCCTGGCAGAGTCTCTTTATTTTTATTTAGCTGGTGTAATTCCAGTTTAAGCTTCTTTTTTTTGCTTATTAATGATTGATGGCATCCGGATTGAAACGGAACGATAGAAAAACAAGGATAAACAGATACATTTCATACATCCCGCAAGGTCCTGTCTATGTCATGTCCTGTCTATGTCATAGTGCCTCAGACGTGAGCTGTTCCTGCAGCTGCCCTACCAGTTCGAGTGCTGGGCACTCATGTTCATTCTGGGCATAAACTTCTGCCCAAACCGTATTTATTTTTGAATTCGGTCATCTGACTCCAAGTGGCGCGCTTTAAAAATGGCTTAGCCTGCAGTTTTTCGTTGACCTACTAAAACAAACATCCGGAAGGGGACTGAAATAGCCAGGTCCTCAGACTCGCCGTTCACGGCGGAAGAGACGGCGCCGCCTGGGTGCGTCAGATCCACGTTCGCCGACAAACATGTGGACCTCCGTGACGGGGGGGGGGGGGCAGGGTCAGCCTCCTCGAGATCTGTTAGTTGGCCAGCACACAGCCGCCGTTCCAGCCAATGGACTTTAGTGAATGAAGCTGGCTGAGGGATTGGTGTCATTATTTAGCTAGGGCCTTGCATAGGAGCCTTTCTAATCTGTAATGTACCCGACGCGGAAGCGACTGGGCTCATGCTGGAGATCGAATTATTAAAACCCTCAGTCAAGGAGGCATTTAATTAATCTAATGCTGCTTAGCCTATTGGATGCGGTCCTAGACATTAACAATGTACACTGTTTTAAATAAGCTCCTCTCGGAAGGGTGACATACCGAATACAGTGCGCCAGGTTTGATTGGCTGTCAGGCCGCCCCACCCCTTTTCAGATTTTCTCAGTTTGCCCATTGGACATTGAAGCTGTAAATCATGCATACTACCCAAGTTTGCGAAGAGGGCTTACCTTATCCGCCATGATCATGGACGAGCCACCGTGGATCCCGAGAATGGGTATCAACGTTTGGGATGAAATAAAATCCAAAATCTGCGCGATGGCTTCCTGGTCGGTGCCATCCCCGAACACCACCCCGTGGATCTTGGTGCCAGACATGAGGTCGCACATGTGTGTGATGATGCTCTTGGGGTCCGTCTCATTCACCAGCAGAGTCACCACGTTGACGTCGATGGGGTCGTCCTTGCTCCATAGTGCCCGGATGTCACGGTCGGAGATGTAGCGTGTTCGTCCCAGGATCACAGCGATGTTTAGGATGGGGACCTTCTCAGCACCGGACGTCAGGCCCAGAAGGGTCAGGAGCACCCCCAGCACCAAAAACGGGGGTCTGTAATTCCTCATAGTGCTCAACTTCATTCCCTATGGACACCACGGCACAGAGGGAGAGCATGTCACTCACAGAACCGCACCGCCGAGTAAAAAAGGCCAGCCTACTCCCCCACAAACACCCCCCTGTCACGTACACCCAATGTCGACGTCACGATGAGACCCCAACCATTTCTCATCCACCCCATGTGAACAAAAGGGCTCAATAGCTTCGGTGCCGTGGTGACGAACGGCGAACAAATCCAAGCGATTAGCGAAATCCAGCTGAAAAGGCGTGAAAATGGTACATTAAGTAATAAGAACTGCAGAAATCAGCCCTCCTGCGCGGCAAGCCCATGAATCCATGTAAACATACCAATTTTCCACTCACATTAAAACTTATTTTCATCTGGCTCAAGCTGTTTAGTCTTGCAAATATATTTATGAAAATCAGCCAAGGAGAATTGGCCATTTATCATAGCTTCCATGGCACACTCCTCCAAACTTAAGCTGAATTTGCCCTAAATTTGTTGCTTGCTTTTTTCTTTAATGTCCTGCATATACAGTTGAATACAAATATCTTAGTTAACAGTGGTATGAAATTAGGGGCGCCATACAGGGCGTTTTTCATCAGACGTATGAAGACGGCTTGATGGAAAATGCCGATCATATAGCCGGGGGAAGCTGGTCAAAAAGAGTGCACGTTTGCCTCCAATAGATTAAAAAAACAACTACCATCGCTAAACTTAAGGTTAACGCCAAATATGTTAATAAGGCTCTATGCTGTGAAATGCCGTATAAGCCAACCGCAAACACCACATTTTAAAGCAAGAGGCATTCTAAAATGAGAGAAAATAATAAATAAATAATGTAAATAATTCACATTCTTATTATTTTTCCTTTAGGCCAGTAAGAAACCATATGCATGTATCCAGATGTGTGTTTATGTCATGTTTGGTTCATAAAAGCCAAGTGTTTTCGGTCAGAGAAATTGCGGAGTTAGGCGAAAAATATGCCCTCCTTTCTGAGAAGGGACTGCAGTTACCCTACAGTTGCTGTATAGCTGTAACACAGGCTGCCGCCGTCAGCATACAGCCGCAGGACGGCTTGGGCGCTCCGTCCCTCACGTATGCGACGTGCATTATTGCCTAATTTTGGCCGCTTGCCCCCTTGATTTTGCGATGAATCTACATGGCCGGGCTTTGCACGGCTGCTGCAGACGTATTTTTAACGCAACAACGCACCTTTGCAGGGGGGGGGGGTGTCGAGACTCGGTGTATCCGTATGATCCTCACGAACAGGGTCTCATACATAAAACCATCGGACGCCTCATTGTAAAACTGCAAGCGATCGTCGGCAAGTGATAAATAAAACTAGATAGGACGGCAATTGATTCAACAGATGCTTCGCTTACGTGTTTGAAAAAGACTTTTTATAGGCTACATCTGCAACATTATTCTTTGGTTTCCTATTGGAGAATTCGTGCGTCTAGAAAAAGCACAGCGCTTTATCTAAAGCAGAGTTTTCTGCCGCTTTAAAGAAAGTCGTCTGGGATATTCTGTTTGACAAATATCGAATATCGGTATAACTGATATTTGATATTTGTCGTTCCAGTAAGTACTGATGTAACTGATTGTGTGGCTTTTGCAGTTTTGCACTTAACTATTTACAAGTAGCCCACTGCGCTCTTTCAGTACACGCGCATGTACAAGGCGATTTAAAAATGTCACAACATACGTTTAGTACACCAATCAATACTCTCAGTCATTACATTTTTCACTGGGGGTTAAAGGATGCCTGCTTATGTACACAAAAAACAAGACAAAAAAACATTTCTCATCTTATACTACGGATGCTGTCCTTCTTGAGAGAAAAAAACTCTAGAACGAAATAACTCTCGATATATTTAGCATAGCCTACGTTTTAAAAAAAAAAAAAAACTGTGACTGCATTATTGGCATTAAAGTATAAATTTAGATGTAAATTCATTTTGATATCTCATTAACTTTCAGAAAGCGACTATTATACAAGAGCGACCCCTAACGGTTCAGTTTAGGCTATCGTCCAGTTTTCCTTTTTTGGCATTAATAGTTCCTGTAATTTTAGGACATACCTTCAATGTCACAAATCGTAGTTGCAGATTTGCATGGTGGAAAGCCTGGGTATGTCGTCATTCCTGGTACAGCGTGCTATGTTTCTCCGCCATGTAATTCAGAGTTCCGCTTGCCATCAACAACCATTAAGGAAAGTGTACAAAGTTCATCAAAAAACTGCCAAAAATCCATCCAAAAATCCAAAATTTGGAAACCCATCGTTCTGATTTAAACTTTCATTTAATTGACAAAGAACTGCACAGCTGGGGTTTAAAATCTACTGCACCTGCAATGACAAGCAGCTCATGGGATACAGTAACAGTACGTCGCCTCAAAGGTTTGGCGATAGTCGAGTTTTTCATACACCTAAAAGACGCGACTGATATCCACACCAGAATATCACACTTATTACTGCCAGTAATAACAAATATTGCAAATAATATGGACTGAGTCCTTGTTGGATTTCTGTCCTGGGGGAGACACAGGAATGCAGCAGTCCCCTGACGAGGATCTTAGCCTTTAAAATGTGCCCCGTATTCCCACCGTAAAGGGATTTCCACTAACAGCACTACGCGAAGAAACTGATAATTAGTCATGTTGAGGGGAAAAGAATAATCCCTCACCGGGGGGATAAAAAATCACCGTATTCTAAAACGTAAATGACGTGGAAAAAAGATGTGTTTGTGCGTCTTGGATGCAAGGCAGTAGTTCGGTGAGCATGCAGGTGAAAAGCAATGGTGTTACTATCTTTGGGGTAAAACGAGCAGCTCGAAATACAGAAACACAAAAAAACGCATACTTACTGCATCTCTCTTTCACACAGCTCCAAGACAGTAGTCTGCGATGACATTGCAACAGAGTCTTCTTTGCAACAACCCTGTGTTAAATATGGATAATTATTTCCATCGAAAGAATCCTCTAACTTGAACCCAAAACCATAGAATTACATAAATCCCATCGTCTTCGGCTTTAGGTTATTCTCCGCGGTTTCGTCTCGGCCCTGCATTGTCCAGGCGAAGACTCCAGCACCAGAATGTCAACTGGATCCGCTCAATGTGTGTAATATGTAATTCTGCAGCAGGACTACGCGGAGCCAGGCAGCGCACTCCACTCTGCGTCCCTCCGAGCTTCTTGGGAACTGAGGGGTTCCGTCAGCAACACATCCTTAAGGTGAACATGAGAATTACACCCAGTTTCAAAGCGGGGCACCTTCTGAACAATGCGAGCAATGCAGCAAAACTTCAGCCATGGGAACTTAACGGCACTGACATATTGTCAGGGTAATAAACTCAAAGTCGCTCTGACACTTCTTTCCGGAGAACGTCTCTGTTGGAGTAGAAAGGTCAATTGACGCTGTAGGCGCATTGAAAATCAATACAGTTGCAGATGGTATTTACATCATGCAATATGGAGAAAGGGGGATTAATAGGCTCTTATACGTCAGGTCTGCTTTGAAATCAGAAGTGGTTCGGCGTAATGTCCTGGCTTCTGTCCGTCCGTGGCACATCCTGATCCTTCACGAAGAAGGAGTTGCCTCTCCGTGACGTATTATGATTTGGATTTTCTCGCGCCGCGCCAAATCCCTTTCTGCACGTTTCGGTTGTGCACGTTTCAGCTCTATGGATATCCGTCGAGTGTTTTTGCGTCGTCACGATAGATGCACCGGGCACCTCAACACACAAATATATCCGCAATAGTTTGTTGCATCCATCATACTCCATGCACCTGGAAATTCAAAGATTTTCAAATACATGAGATGTTCATCAGTCATTTGTACCTGTCTCCGGTAATCTTTGCACATATATTTGGCATTATTCAGTAAGATGTATTTTTTTAACCTAAAGATCTACTCAGAGAATGCACATGAAAACCAACGTAACGGTTTGAATAACGCATCTGTCAGGGAATAGACATGTGGGCATCGACTTCATCAGCGAGCCTGTTATAAAAATGCGACATTGCCGAACGTTTTAGAAGCACTCAGCAAGCAGTGTGTTAAAGAAAAGAAAGCAGCCTAAAGGTTGCCGCATTGTTATCAATTTAAGACGACGCGCTGGTCAGCGCACTTTCGCTGTCTTTTCAGCACCGCTCATTGAAAAAGGCAAAAGCTGCAAGGTCCAAATTCAAGTCCGTCGCCTGCAACAGCAAATAAACGAATAACACAATTTGAATCTGAACTTGTATTCGCTATGCGCTTGTTGAAACTGGACAGAAATTAATGGCAATCTGTACGTCTGTAGACGCATACGTAAACCTTATAGGCTCTTTTTTACTTAAGTCTTTTGAGCACTTATGTTTGACGTATTGATCGAAGAGTTTATTTAGACACATGACGGGATGTATTTGATACATAGTTACGATCCAGATTGCCTGATAGGTCTGCCAGCATTGCAGGCTATTGGGTGGCCAGTTCCCTTACCACCCCCCATGCTACTATACCCAGCACTCCAATGCCCGCTCATTAGTGATGCTGAATCCGGTTTGATCATTGGCCTGTTGCAGCATTTTTGTACCTTAAGGATGTTCCGTTTCATGCAGCTGGGTCACTGACTGAAACAATTGCTCTGAGCTGTTACAGTGGTTTCACTGGCACTAACGACCTTTGGGTTACAAGCAAATGTCCTTAACTGCTATGCTGCTTACTGCACTGATGACAAGGCCATTTTCTGAATATGAAACTTCTCCATGGTGGCGTAATGGTTAACCTCCCAGGCTCCTCAGTTAAAGGCTCCTGGTTCAAATCCTGTGAGGCAATGCACTGTTATGCCCCTTAGGAAGGTAAATGAACCTCAGTGTACTTCAGGATAATACCTAGTGGCGTGTAGAGGTGGTATAAACATGCTTTGGACATTGCTTTCAGTGAGAAACATTCTTATATGGTTACATGTACCTCTGTCATACATATATATCGGTCCATTTGCCAAGGGTAGTTACTCAGAATTTATTTTTACGCAGTTGGTATGGTGCAAAATTATGTTAGAGTGATGGGAAAAGATTGTACTTTATTACTGTTTAAGAGACTTGAGTGACCTTGGAAATTCAGATCAACAATAGGTTTTAGTTTTTTTATTTTTTTATTTGTATGCTTAGACACTGTAAAAGTATTTTTGTGGCTAAAGTATATATATATGGTAGTTATAAATGCCCATTGAGAAATCTTTTACCTTTCTGGGAGATAAGCCAGAATTGCTCTGAGAAATGAAAAGATTTCTCTTGATTTATTTTTTTTTTCTTCTTTAAGAGGTAGCAGATGTTATACACATGTTTGAAGAACAACCTGCTCATATCATCTGGGTAATCGTGTAAAAATCCATGAGTGAGGGCTCTGTTGTTCTACTGGTGTTATGTCCTGCCCAGCATGTCTGCCCAACCCTCCTGTCGCCTGCCTAACATGGCCCTGATGAGCCACGTCTGTTGCTTGTTACCCCTTGTTGTATTTATGCACCTATTTGTTGTGTCATCCCCAGTCCAGTTATTGATATTGTTCCTCTTTTCTGCTCGTGTCCTTCCCCATACTAGTCTACTTGTTTTGACCCCTGGCGGCCTCCTTTATTTCCCTGCTCCTATTCAGTTAAATAAAACTCCTTTTCTGTTCGCCAACTGACTGCCTTCAAGTCATGACAGCTGGAGTAATAAATTGCTGAATCAAGCTATGAGCATGTGTTTATCTTTGCTGTTCACTGCTAAACATTGTTTTCTTATCTCTAAAATAAATCTTTCCTGGTAACAAATATCCATAGAGCAATGTGTGTTGGGAATGACTCTGTTACAGTGATGCATAACAATAGGAGGGACAATCCACATGACTCAACAAGAGGGGTTTTTTAACAAACAGAACACAAATGGAGAACCAGAAAGGAACCACAAGGGATCAAAACAAGACAGGTAAAACATGAACTAACTAAAACTAATCACAAGGGGAACTAACACTAATACTAGATAGACATGTGGGAACGCAACGAAGGGCAAATGGCCACAATGACTGACACAATGAGGGCAAGCACTAAAATTTACACAGATAACAAAATGCAGGTGTGGACTATTCCAAACTAGGGGCAACAAAGACCTGGTGAGGTCATTTGACAGAGGAGCAAACACCAAGGGAGACTAGAGAACAAGGGTAAATAAACATTACTAATAACAGGGAACAACTATGAACTATGATATAATACAAATACACAGATCAAGAATATAAGGAAACAGTCAAAAATACAAATATAGTTGAGGCTGGTCTCAGGCCAGCCTCGAACCCACAACAAAAAGGAAGTCAGAGTGAAAGCCACCTGCTTAGCCCATTAAGCCACATGGCGGCTAATGGAACCGAGAGACACTAGAAGTTAACAACCTGGGAAATAACAGGAGATAGGATGACCAGCAATGCCCCCTGGCCAAACAGGGAAATGAGATTTGGACCAGGGCAGGACAGGAATCAATAGTACACCTACCAAATGTGTGAACACCGGGCATGCAAGGGCACTGCCAGGACCACAGAGAGGGACCAACAATAGTACAAGACTAGACATCGGGAACCAGGAGACCAAGGAACTGGAAAGACTGGAGCAGGGCATAACAAAGGGGACCCAAGACAGACAGGTGGAACATGAGGAGCTGGCTAAGGGCCACCAGATTAGGGAACACTACAGGGAACTGGACACTAGGATTGTGACCACATGGGGGACAGACAGGAAGCCACTCAACAGGCACACAACTGGGGGACTTAAAAAGAGAACCAAGACTGGTATGGGGAAGCACAGGACTGAGGCATGAAAGGGACCTGACGAGACAGGAAGGGAGCAAACACAGGGGTTACGAAATTGTGGAGATGAAGGACCAAATGGATGACTATGGAACACTGGGGGGGTTATCAGACTGGGGTCAAGATACAGAAGGATGGGGAGAGGGGACCGCCACAGTCTTGACTGAGAAATACATGGGTGGACTAAGCGGTAGCATGGCAGGAATTGGCACAGACGGGACAGGAACAGTTAGAGACAATACAGAGCAAACAGGTATGGGGGTTACAGGCCTCGGGGGGAATCAGTGGAGGGCCTGTGGGTGCTGGGATGGTCACTGGCAGTGGTTCTGGGAGTCGCCAATAGCATCTATGTCCCCAGAGACTCCTCTGGGAAAAGCAGTGCCTGTTGCCAGGCACCCACGAATGCTGAACAAGCTCTGGCGGAGCAGGTTCAGAGGGGAAGATGGGCTCTGGAGGCATTGCAGAGGCAAAGACGGGCTCTGGGGGTACTGCAGAGGTAAAGACAGGACAAATGGCAGCCCCTTCTGTGCCGGACTTGGGATGCTTGGGGCGAGCAGCAGCCTCCCCTGGGCAGGGATCTGGAGGTTCGAGACAAGTGGCAGCCCCTTCTGGGCTGGGCTCTAGAGGCTCAGGTAGAGTGGACCCCTAGGGAACGGACTCTGGAAGCTCGGGATGAGCGGTGGCCCCATTTGGGCCAGACACTGGAGACTCGGAATGAGTAGCAGCCCTTCTGGGCTGGGCTCTGGAGGCTCAGAACGAGCGGCAGCCTCCCTTGGGCAGGGATCTGGAGGCATGGGCAGGGGTGGTGGCCCCTTATGGGCCAGGTTTAGAAAACTCAGGCAACTTGGCCAGGTCCCTAAGGTGCAGGAGGACTCTCTTAAGCCTATGCACCTCCCTGAGAGACAATACAGGAGGCAGCTGCAGGAGTTGCCTTCCTGCTTCAGCAAAATTCAACAAAATCAGGGAAATGGGAGTAATTGGGTAGTGTAACAGGCTTTTCCATGACTCTTTAAAGGCACATAGGTCACTCACCCAGACACTGGGAGTGGTTCTTTCTGCTAAGTTGAGGACTGGAGAGGGGATGAGGGATATAGATTCCAACTTGATCGAGCATCACATTGATCATCATTTTGAGTTAGTCATTCTGTTATGGCAGAGCATCATGAAGAAGGGACGATCCACATAGCGACTCTCAACAAATAGGGTTTATTAACAAACAGAACACAAATGGAGAACCAGAAAGTAAAGGAAACACAAGGGGTCAAAACAAGACAGGTAAAACATGAACTAACACTAAGAATGCGAAGACATGTGGGAACCAAGGAATGAGAAAACAGTAATGACACAGGATCTAAAACACGGTAACAACTGCAAGGTAACGACTGCAAGGCAACAGCTGAACACTGCAACACAGAGCAAACAGCCACAATGACCAACTAAGGAACAAAATGAGGGCAGGCAGTTAAATACACACTACACACGGATACCAAGGGCTAACAAGGGACAAGTGTGGATTATTACAAACTAGGGGCAACAAAGAATAGGAGAGGTCAATAAACAGATGATCAACACCAAAGGAGACTAGAAAACAAGGGTAAATAAACATTACTAAAAACAGAGAACAACATTGAACCATAACACACATACATAGATGAAAAATATAAGGAAACAGTCAAAAACAGAAACATACTAGACTGGGTAAATGAAAGACTGGGTGAAAGCTGCCTGCTTACCCCAATAAGTCACATGGTGACCAATGGAACAGAGAGACACAAGGAGGTAACAACCGGGGTAATAATGGGAGACAGGATGACCAGCAACACCTGCTGGCTAAAAAGAGAAATGACACATGGACCAGGGCAGGACAGGAACCAATCCTGACAGATACTGGAACAGCAGAATGTGTGTAATGATTTGGACCCTTCTGGAGGGCATGGTAATGTCCAGCATCCATTTGCACATGCGATGTGAAACAATCGTCAGAAAATTGCCTGCTGATGATATTGTAAAGGTGCATTTAGCTTGCATCGTTTCTTTTAATTACCCTTGAAAGGGATAAACGGATTGATGGGCAAAGAAAATGAGGGGTGGTGGGATGAAGGGGACAGTTAACAAGATGTTATTACTCCTAGGAAGACCTTGATAATTACCTTTTGTAATCGAAAGTACCACAGGTCTCGTGTTTATTCCTTTAAGATAAAGCAGATATTAGCAATGAAATTTATTGGATTGAAATAGGAAATGAGGCGTACATTGTCGCTACAATAGCCATGCAGTCCATTTTTTATGACTAATACGGTTTATTCTCCTTTATCTGTGTTGACATGGAGAATCAAACAATGACATCAAATCATTATGACTTTCACGTTAAAACATATTTACTCCATTTTGCTGCATTTTTCAGCATTATATAAAAATGTAGCTTTGGGATAGATTCTTGACCTTGTCATTTTTTTCCTAGCAAATAACACGGTCTAAAAACGAAATCTTAAAATTGCGTGTGGTTTCCTTGACGTCTTATTATTCTTTTTACTTTTTAATATTTCTTTTATTACTTGGTGAATGACTTTAAAATGCACTGAGTATGAGACATGGCCTCCTGAAATATTTAACTCAATTTACAGGGAATGAAACTCAAACACCTGGTTTTAGACCACAATCATTTATTAGTATGGGGTAGAGTCTCCTTTTGTGGCTAATACAGTATCAATTTGTCTTGGGAATGACTGATACAACTCCTGCACTGTGACTAGAGTGATTTTGAGTCATTTGTCTTGCAGAGCAGTGGCTAGCTCACTATGTGATGCTGGTAGAGGAAAACATTTCCTGACTCATTCTTCCAAAATACCTCAAAATGACTCAATAATTTTCAAATCTGGTGACTGTGCAGACCATGGGAGATATTCAATCAATGAAGACTGGCATCCAGGCTGCACATATATTGGCATGAATCCTCAGTGTTTCAGTTTCATTGTCCAACCCCTATATAATGAACTAATAAAGTTTTAACTGGATGCAGAAGCCAAATCAGTCATTGATTTTTGTTTTTTTACAAAACACTTTATTTTAGGACTGAACTTTAGAACTACTGAGAACTCATTCATTCATTCATTTTCCATCTCTTATCTGGGGCCATGTTGCAGGGGCCTCAAGGGACCTTGGCAGATACCTGAGCTACCTCGAACTGGCCCCTTTCAATGTGGAGGAGCAGCAGTTCTGCTTTGAGCTCCTCCTGAATGTTCAAGCGCCTCACCCTCTCTATAAGGCTGAGCCTAGACACCGTACAAATGAAACTAATTTCTGCTGTTTGTATCCCTGATCTCATTTTTTCAGTCACTACCCAGAGCTCATGACCATAGATGAGGGTAGGAATGTAAATTGACCGGAAAATCGATAGCTTTGCCTTCTGGCTCAGCTCCCTATTTACCACGACAGAACAGTGCAGCCCCTGCATTACTGGAGATTCTAGACTGATCAGCCTGCCGATCTCCCACTCCCTTCTTCCCTCACTCATGTACAAGATCCCAAGATACTTAAACTCCTCCGCTTGAAGCAGTAACCCATCCCCAACCAGGATAAAGCAATCCACCCTTTTCCAGTTGAGAGCCATGACCTCAGACTTGGAGGTTCTGATTTTCATCTCAACCACTTCACACAAAGCTTTAAAGCACCCCAGTGCATGCTGCAGGTCACAGTCCAAAGAAGCCACCAGGACCACATCATATGCAAAAGGCAATGATCCTGAGATCTCCTCCACCCCTTGGCTGCACCTAGAAATTTTGTCCATAAAAATTTTGAACAGAATCAGTGATGAAGGGCAGTCCTGCTTGGGACGAGTCTGACTTACTGTTGGCAGTGCAAACTAAATTCTCACTCTGGTTATACAGGCACCTGAAGGCCCATAACAATGGACCCCATACCTCATATTCTCGAAGCACCCCCCACAGGACCCCCCCAAGGGACATGGTTGTATGTCTTTTTCAAGTCCACAAAACACATGCAGTATCCTTGTGAGGAAAAAGAGTTGGTCCAGGATTTCACAACCAGGACAGAATCCACATTGTTCCTCCTGGATCTGAGGTTCAAGCAAAGGATGGACCCTCATCTCCAGTATCTTGATATAGACTTTCCCAGGGATGCTGAGGAATGTGATCGTCCTGAAGTTGGATCACATCATCAGGTTCCCTTTCTCAAAGATTGGGAGCACAGTCCCAGTCTGCCAGTCCACGGATACTATTCCCAATCTCCATGCAGTGTTGAAGCGATGTGTCAGCCAAAACAGCTCAACAACATCAAGAGCTTCCAGAAACTCATAGGGAATCATATCCATCCATGGAGCCTTACCACTGAAAAGATTTTTGACTGCTTCAGTGACCTCAACCCTAGTGATGAGTGAGTCCTCCTTTGAGTTTTCCAATTCTACTTCCTCCAAGGAAGGCATGTCAGTGGGATTCAGGTGGTCCTCAAAATATTCCTTCCACAGCCTGAGTATCCCAATTTCAAGTCAATAGTGCTCCAACTCTATTATGGACAGCATGGGTAAAGCCCTGTTTACCACTCCCAAGTCACCTGACAGTTTGCCAGAATCTCTTTGGGGCCAAACAAAAGTCATTTTCCATGGCCCCACCTCCTCCCATGCCCGATTTTTTGATTCCACAACTGCCAAAGCCACATTCTGCTTAGCCTGCTTGTACCTGTCAACTGGAGACCCACAGTCTAACCAAACTTGGAACACCTTTTTCAGCCCGTCAGCTCCCTTTATCGCTGGTGTCCACCACTGAGTTTGGGGATTGCAACCACAACCAGCACCAACAACCTAATGGCCAAAACTCTGCATTTCCTGGATGCCCAGAACATCACCCATTCAGGCTCAATGTCCCCAGTATCACTAAGGATTTCTGCTGGTGGTGCGAGTTGAAGATCTCCCAGACAGGGGCCTCTGCCTGATGTTCCCAGCACACCTCCCTATGTGTTTGGGTCTACCAGATCTACGTGGCATTTTCCCTGCCATCTGATCTAACTCCCCACCAGGTGGTGATCAGTTGACAGCTCATCCCTCTCTTGACCCGAGTGTCCAAAACATGAGGGCACAGATCCGACAATACGATTACAAAGTCGATCATGGAACCGCGGCCTAGAGGGCTCTGGTGCCAGGTGCACCTATGAACACCCATATGTTTGAACGTGGTGTTTGTTATGGACAAACTGTGGTTAGCACACAAGTCCAATAAGAAAGCACCACCCAGGTTTAGATCGGGCAGGCCAGTCCTTCCAGTCACACCCTTCCAGGTTTCACTGTCATTACCCACATGAACTTTAAAGTCAGTAGAACAATGGCAACCCTCTTGGTCATTGGGGTAAAATCCAACATACTGGCACTGAACAGGGGGGCTATGAGTAGACCTACACCTTTCCCACTAGATAGGTTACATTCCATGTTCCTAAAGCCAGATTTGGTAGCCAATCATTGGCCTGCCAAGACCCCTGCCTTCAACTGCCACTTGATCTACACTGCACCCGACCCCCACAGTCCCCCCTGCAGGTGGTGGTCCCCATAGAAAGGTGGACCCATGTCCTTGCTTTGGGCTATGCCTGGCTGGGCCTCATGAGTAGAGACCTGGCCACCAGATGCTTGCCAGTGAGCTCCCCCCCAGGCCTAGCTCCAGAACTGGACCTTGGTCTCCCCAATCCAAGTGGGGTCACATGATCCTTTATGTCGATCTTCATAGGGGGTCTAATGTGAACTGCTCTTTGTCTGGCCACTCACCTAGGACCAATTTGCCTTGGGAGATCCTACCAGCATCAACAGCCCCTGACAACATAGCTCCTAGGATCATAGAAGCACACAAACCCCACCACCACAATAAGGTGGTGATTCAGTACTGAGAACTCTTCTTCGGCATTACTGTGCATCACAGTTATTCAATTACTGTCCTGGTTTTCTTTTCCTAGCTGGGCCCTGAACCACCTGATTCAACTAATTGCCTTGATTAAATCCGTTTAACTCTCTGCCTGAGCCCTTAATGTTATAATGAGAACTGGAAAACTTTCTGGGCTCAGTTCTCTAAGACTGTAATTGAATGATAAATGATGTACTTGAATTTTTCTCAGTTCTACATTACATTATTTTAATCTGAATTTCGTCACTGCGTAACTCCGCATTTAACATCACAGGGACGTGAAGGGGTGTGCTTCTATTTTGACAAACTCAAAGAGGAAGAACAGCTGTGGGAAGAGTTTGAGTTCAGTAGCAGAGAGAAAAATGAAGAAGTGTTTGTGTGCCTCCAGCTGCCCACACATGCTAGTGATACACTGTCATAATTACTCACTGGCCACTCTGTTAGGTACACCTTGCAAGTACCGGGTTGGACTCCTTTTTGTCTTCAGAACTGCCTTAATTCTTCATGACACAGATTCCACAAGGTGTTTGAAACATTCCTCATAGACTTTGGTTCATGTTGACCTGATAGCATCAAGCATTTGCTGCAGATTTGTCGGCTGCACCTTCATCATGAGAATCTCCCATTCTGCCACATCCCATAGGTGCTCTATTGGACTGTGATCTGGTGACTGTGGAGGCCATTTGAGTGCAGTGAACTGCCATGTTCAAGAAACCAGTCTGAGATCATATGAGCTTTGTGACATTGAAAGTAGCCATTATTATCTGGATATATTGTGGCCATAAATGGATGGACATGGTCAGCAACAAGACTCAGTTAGACTGTGGCATATAAACAATGCTCACTTGGTACTAAGGGGCTCAAAGTATGGCAAGAAAATATCCCACATACCATTACACTACCAGCAGCAGCAATAACTTGAATTGTTGCTACAAGGCAGAGTGGATACATGCTTTTATGTTGTTTACGCCAAATTCTGACTGTACCATCAGAATGTCACTGAAGGACACTGACCTGAGCAGGCAGTGTTTTTCCAGTCTTCTAGTGTGTAATTTTGGTGAGCCTCTGCCCACTGTAGCTGCAGTTTCTTGTTCTTAGCTGGATGGAGGGGCACCCAATGTGGTCTTCTGCTGCTGTAGCCCATCTGCTACAAGGTTTGACATGTCGTGAGTTCAGAGATGCTCATCTACATACCTTGATTGTAACAAGTGGTTATTTGAGTTACTGTTGCTCTTATATCAGCTTGAACCATGCCATTCATGTTTTTTTTCTTTTTCAGTCAATTCCCTGCAAACCCTAGAGATGGTTATTTGTGAAAAATCCAGTAGATTAGCAGCTCTGATATACTCATACCAGGCTGTCTGGCACCAGAAACCATGCCATTTTCAAATTAACTTAAATCACCATTCTTTCCCATTCTGGTGCTTGAGGTGAACATTAACTGAAGCTCCTGACCTGTATCTATATTGTATATGTTGTGCTGCTGACATATGATTGGATGATCAGAGATTTGCTTCAATGAGCAGTTGAACAGGTGTACTTAATAAAGTGGCCAGTGAGTGTACGTTTCACCATTTCCTGTACAGATGCTCCTCTGCTTACAAACGAGATACGTTCCAAACGGCCGTTCGTGACTTGAAATGTTCGTAACTCGTTATTCAGCATCATTTTAAGGGTACTCAAATCTGCATGCGTAAGTATGATATAATGTCAATACATGTTGTCTTTTCCTAAAACACATTACTAATGATACATAAAACAAAAATAATCTCAAGAGAGCACGTCTTACCAATACGCAAGTACAAAGAACTGGGATGCTGGGAGTACGCACACTACATTGCTGCGCAGCGGGAGTAGCAGCCAGAATTCGTACTAGGCGGAATTGGCGCACAGAACAAAATTTGATGTTGTGGGAGTCCAACAAACACAATTTAGACTTACAGTCCTCTTCGTTCATACGTCTGAAAGTTCGTAAGTTGAAAGTTCGTAAGTAGAGGAACGTCTGTATTTTAAAACTATTATATCAATCCCACCATTGGTCTCCTCCATAACAAAAGACACTTGTGCCACTGGCTTTATTTCCCTGGATAGTGTGCAGGAGTCACTGAGAGACACACCCAGGGCAGAGAAAGTAGTTAACTTGATTCCACACACAGCTTTGTGGGCGCCCAGTCAACTTTGCTGTAGGGCAGATAACAGGAGCTTCACAAGGCACATAGCCGTAAAGTAAAATTATAGGATCAAACCCCCCTGATATTTGTAAATTGTACAGAGCGGGACCCCCATCACCCCCAACATATCAGTAGGGTTTCCAGATCCCCACTTCCCGTGAAATACCTGAGCCTCACCTCTATCCCACCCCATGACGGTCTCCTTACCACAGAGAGTTGATGGAGTGCAGTGGGGACTGAAAAGGTGCCTCCTTCAACCAATTCACCCCTATTTCGGAAATCTATGGATACATGTATACATATGCCCCTGCCAATAAATAGGTACATATATATGTACTCCACACCTCAATAATACATACACACGCTTGATAATAACAAACATCCCTATGACATTTAGAAAGACATTATACATCTTGTGGTTGTTGTGAATTTTTCCAAAAATGGGGAGAATAAAAAACAGAAGTTCATGTTGTGACTGTATTAATAAACTCATATATATGTCATTTTGTTTGAACTAGATCTTGACCTCCTCTGTTGGTGGCCCTGTGACCGGGATAAACAAAGACATCCATTCTTGCAGCAACCTGCCTGAAGTAGGGCAGAAGTAAAATGTAGAACAGATTGAAAAATTACTACTGATTATTGACTTCTAATTAAATTCCTGAAAATTAATCTCCAGTCAGAACACACAAAGTCAAAATGCACACAAAAAGCACAGGGACAGGATTCAAACCCCCATCACTAGAGATACGAGGTCACAATTATACCCACTGCACATCTAATCTCCCTGCTTTTTGTATTAAATATTAAAATATTTATAACACAATGGTATTTTAGTTTCTGTGGGAGATGGAATCTGCTCCTCTGAAGAAAAAGGATATTCTGCTGGGGAAAAAAAGCCATCAAGAAGATCTCCTTGGCTCCACAAACAAATATACAAATAAAGATACAAACAAGCTAGGGCCTGTATCATCAAGCTGGATATTTTTTGTTAGCAAGATATTGTGTCAGATTTAGGGTATACTCATACTTGGCCAGGTTGCCTTACAGTGCCCAAGCATGATTGTCTCCACTCCCCCACTGGTCTGCACTTAACATTCCGAGCCTGAACACACTTTTGTCAACGGCTTGCAACAGTTTGTGTTAAAGAAAACATAGTACGAATAGTGCTATCACACAGCACAATGGAGATCACCACAGCCCTCATGGATTTATTGAGTATGCAACGCAGCGATTTCCATGGTGATTTCCGTGCTGAGTGTACAAGATAGTTCTATATTTTACCAAAAATTTGTTTTGTGTGTTCCATCCTTGACTCTCGTCAACCCAAATTTCCAGCAAACACAGCACCTCTGCCGCAGTTTGTCACTACCTGATCTGTACAGCCTACCCAATCCGTTCCTTCCTGGTCCAGTTCATTATAGTGTATATGTGTGCATGCCTGTGCCAGTCGCATCATTGATGTCATGTCTGTGGTCCATTAGGCACAGTTAGTGAACACACTAGATTTTGCCAGAGTCAAACTGAACCGTGCTCTGGCCCACCTCTTCAAGTGGGCGTGGTTCAGCATACTGTGCCAGGGCATTTAAACCAGGGTACCTTAAACCTGACAAGTTATCTTGCTAATCAACAAGTCTCACTTCAGGATACAGCCCCTACTTGTCTGTTATCACTTAATCTGAGAAACAGTTTGTTCATTTCAACCCAACCTTAAAGTAAGTAACTGAAGAAACTTATTTCCAGAGCTACTTCTTGGTATTTATCCAAGGAAAACAGTTAGCATGCGGCGGTTCTGTGATATAGTCTATAAAAAATATAAAACACAGTGATTCTTGTCTACTCACAGCCTCATGGAAATTATGACCAATCTAGAAGGAGGTCAAGTATGCTTTAACTTATCAGCAAATGGATCTAGCAGATTGAGAGAAGAATGTTTTGCATTACCCTCTGGGCCCTACAGATTTATAAGGATACCGCATGGGCTTCATGAGGCACCAAAATATTTTTAAAATACGCTACAGATGTGCTTAGGTTACCAAATGAATAAATTTCATTGATACATTTAGTCATTGTTATTTTCCATATTTCAAAATCCAGGTGGAAGGTATATGGAATTGTGGAAAATTAAGGAAATTATACACCAGAAAACTTGCACAATTAGAGTAAAGTATACCTTGCCAAATGTACCTATCATCCAGCTAACTAGTACAGCTAGAACTAGGACAATGGAGTGAGAACAAGTCATTACCTAGCAGTAGTCAACTTTGTCATAATATTACTCAATGAGTGGACAGTGTACTCAAGGAAGGTAAAATATCAGTCTCCTCAATCTCCTCCATAAACTAACACTCCACAATCATGAAGAAATACTGAGCAGTTTCTAAATAATACTACAGTAATCCTTCAGGCAAAACTACGCATAAGCTCAAGTGCATTTTTTGATAAGCAATGCGGCTGTCTATGTATTTTTGTTTAACGGGTTTCCTGCTTTTCCAGGGCTGAATACAAATCAGTCATGAAATTAAACACAGCCACTCACTCTCACGAATTCCACTGGTGCCCAGCAATAACCAACTATCATTAAATCTCATAAATCATTATTGAATTTTTTTAGCCACAACCTTTATCACCCTGCTTCCAGATGCCAACCACTTTTTAAATATAATTTTCCCTGCCTGAATCCCATCCATTCCATGGGTCAGCAGAGCACCAATGTCCAAAAGTCTCACTGTCAGCAGTTGTATTACTCGGTACGCAGAATGTGGCGCACCTATATGCCAGGACTAACAACTGCAGAGTCATCTATGAGTGACCTGATACTGTACCAGTCATTAAGTAGCAAGTGTGTTGTGTTACGTTGATAACAGCCAGCTTAAATGGGCACCCAGAAGTCTCCAAATCCCCATTTTCAGCAAAGCTGATAAGCAAATAAGCTTGACATCGTTGTGCCCAATGTATGACACTTAAAATTTGTCCTCAAATGAATGTTCCAATGGTGTGACATCGAAAATATGCAGTTGCTAAGTTGTCATCCCCTCAGAAAATGGCGCTGTAGGTCGCAGCCTGTGTAGCCCATTGGGTTGAACAATTCTTTGCACAGTAGAGACCAAATTGAATATAATTGTATAACCTTCGAAACCGGACAAGAAAAACTAGGATTTTACATATTTAAACCAGATGATTATAAACCTGGTATTTAGGAAACCGAAGATTTTTTAATATGGTTTTTTATATAAAAAGGTTAAAGATGGAAAATGTCAGATTAGATTAGATTAGATTAGATTTCATTACATTACATTTAAGCTGCGTCCTTTGGAGGTTTTAAAGCAGGGGTCTCCAACTCCGGTCCTGGAGAAATACTATCCAGTACGTTTTCTATCCTACTTGCCTTCTGATGAGCCACACCTGCTCCTGGTATTTACCTGAGAACTAGTCTGGTTCATCAGAAGCCAGGAAGGATAGAAAACCTACTGGATAGTAGCTCTCCGGGACCGGAGTTGGAGACCCCTGTTTTAAAGCGTGAAAAGCGCGGGAAACGAGAATGAGCTGAGTGCTCGTCGCTAAGCGGAAGCGCGTGCACGGACGCTGCGGGTTGTGGCTAACAGGAGTAATAGGGGGCTCAAGCGCTGGTTATTCAGGATAGAATAACCATAGAAAATTGAATCCGAGAAGATATTAAGGTTTAATGGTTTAACTACCTGACACGTTTCCTGAATGTGTGTAGTTGACAAATTAACAGTCTCAAGGTAAAATACGATTTAAAGTCCGAGTTTATCTTAACTATTACTAAATGTAACACTGTTAAATAAATATAATGACAATAATCTCTTATAAGAACAAAAACACGTTGATTTCCAGATTAGTAACGTTTTTGGTCAGACCGATAATCCTAATAGTGAATTAAACGGCTTTGATGGCTACGTTATTGTTCTCGCTTTACTAACAACCGCTGTTTGTCATATTCAACTTAGCTAGTCAGCGAGTTTTCCGAGTTAAAACTTAAGAGCATAAATTGAAAATAAATCGTATTCCAGGTTTAATTTTCCCACCTATATGTTACCTAATCACGGTTTCTGTTTTTTTGTTCGTAATTTAAATATTGAAATGTTTTACTTTGAAAAGATAAGTATATGATTGGGTATGGAGTTGGAGGCTAGCTTTCATTTGGTTAATTTAAGATTACTTAAATTATTAGGTATTCCACTTGAACAAGTACCGTCTTGTACCATAAGCAGCCTATTAACTGGGTGTTTTGTGAGTTTGACCGATTCTGCTGGTAAATGCCTTTTGCTATATATGTACAACTGTTCAGTCTGTGTTCGGTGTAATGAAGAATCAGTTTCTTGGTGTATTTTTTTGATGCCCCCCGTCCACTCAAGTTATGAAGAGGAGAAAAGTTTTTAATTCAGAAATTGCAACAAGGAAAAGACCCAAAACTAAAACCTTCTCCAAGGATGGTCAGTTGATACCACCAGTGAAAGTACTGTCCAAAGCTGAGGTATACAACAGTATTATTGTTGGAATTACAAAACAAGATATCAAATACCTTTAAAGCCATTTGTGTGTGGATGTTTTCTACTATTTTTCAGATTCAAGACCTGATACAGAAAGAAATTCTTGCAAAACTGAAACAGTCAGATGAAAAGATGGATGAACTCATTGGAAGGGTCCAAAAAATTGAGTGCATTTCCAGTTATGAGGGAAGGCTTTACAAACTCCAAGTTAGTAACTGTCTGGAATTAAATTCAGCTTTTCTTTGTACCAAAACTATACATGAGACTCTTCAAATGTAAGTATTTTGAAGACTTCTAGACAGTGTAGCGCAGGGATGTTATGGTGTGAGGATTATAGAGTGACCTGATCGAACTGGCTGCACGCCTCAACAAATTGCTTAATTCGAGTTGCAATAGGAAACCAGACTAAATTTGAAATTCATGTTAGTTGCTTTGCATGAAATTTCTCTCCGTGCAAATGATATAATGTGATGCATTCATTAATATAATAAACACTCGAGCAGCTATAGCCATTCTCCAGTTTACTGAATTTGGACTCTATGGTAGCATAAAACCTGTCAAGTAAATTTTTATATGCCTGTTTATGTATAACGTCTCATATGTATGTTTTGTTGCAAGTATGTAATATTACATGTGTATTTTCTACTATGTGAATGTATTACTGTGTTGTAGAGCCCTATTCTTTTATATATGGGGATAATATGTGCAATGGCTTGGTTGACTTCTTTCATTTTAACCAGTCCCATAAGAGCATTGACCTATTGATTGGTTACTGGTGTGCTTTGTTTGTGGCATAACATTGCCATCATAGTTGACTTTTATAGGCCTGCGGTTTGTGAAACTGTTAACAATGTATTCTTGTTAAAATGTGCAGGTCTTTGAAGGAGTATTAGGAAAACAAAATATATGGTCCTAAATTGTTTAAGGTGTCTCTGCCTGCTAAAATATGAAAACATCAGATGCTCTCGACATTATTACATTAATGTTGTTTTTGCTGTTAGGGTCTGCGGCATATGAGTTTAGAAATGAATCCGGATTATTAATGCTGTTTCTTTTATATATTTGGAAAATTTACATTTTCTGCCCTCCCAAATGTCTTGTTTCCAGGCAGACATTAAGAGGATAAAAAGGAGGGGGCTGGCTGCTTTGGTATACATGAGAAAACTGCAACCATCAGGGACAGAAATGTCACCCGAAGAACTCAATCAGGTTGTTCATTAAACAAGAGGCTGCCTTCTCCTTGCTTAAGTGTTGAATGCAAAAGCTGGCTATAATCTCATCCAGCCATTGAGAAATATGGTATTGATATTCAATTGAGGCATTCATAAGATTTATGAACATATAATACGCTGCACGGTGCTTATCCTGTTCACTGAGCCTTTCGAGCACGTTCTGGGGCCGTGGGCTCACAGAACTCTCTCTTTTTTTTCATTTTAGAGGGCTTCCTTCAGCAGTATGGGTTCTGAGCTATCATATATTATGGATTCAGCAGCCTCTGTGCATGTGCCACCTGGGCCTGTTTCTTCTGAGACTACGGTCAGCGACCACACAGATGTGGTCTCTTCCACAGGGTAGGCCTGTTTCATTCGTTTGTCTGCTTTTTTTGTCACCCTGAGACTTGCGGTGATTCTGTATTCATGTATGCAAGTTATGAGCATTCTCCAAACAGTCACTAAACAACAAATTATATTGCATTTATGTGCATTTAAATCTGTTTCTGTTTTTACACCTGCAAAAATATCTGTCTTCAACCAGAATTAAGAGAGACAATGAAGAGTCTAAGCCCTGTGACCCTGTAGGTGCAGGGAGCACCAATTCAGAGGTTGGGGTCTTTGAAGATGGGAGGCTTTTTGCATTCCTTTTTCCTATTTTCATTAATTACGCATTTCCACAGGATCACAGTGAGTCAGGAACAGGAAAGAACAGGGAATACACCCTGTCCAAGAAACCGCTCCACTGCAGGCTACGATGAAACACACACACACATGCACGTACTCACAGGCTAATTCCGCTTTACGCTTTCCACCAGTTCTTAAGAGTGTGCTAAGAAGCCAAGTGTGCCAAGTAAATGCGCCCTCATTTGGAGAGGAAATTTACAGGCAGAGCCGCAGTGCAATTCAAACGGGCAGTGCTACCCACGGCGCTGCCACGCCACCCCGTCGATTTTATGTTTGTGCATTTAGAGCTTTCAACAGAATTACTCTGGTAATTCCTCTTCTCTTTAACCCACTGCTGGGAGGTAATACACAGAGAAACACAATACTGTTGCTCCTTCATTTTTTTGTAATCTAAAAAATCAAATATGAAATCAACAGGCACCTACCGATTTAGTATTTGATTCCCAGAATTCCCAGCCTTGGAGCTGTCCACCCTCTTCACAGCTCTGCCAGTGAATGTTGGCTGGCACACAGCTTCATTCATCCCATTTCCTGATTTAGAAAGCAGCACACGTTTAGTTCCCGAATGGGCCAGTACTTCCAGGTCCCAGTCATTAGCCGTCTCTCTGAGTTCCTGGGCTGGTGGCCGAATAATCACTTCGAATCTGCGATATTTAAAAATGCTGCATGTTCCACCCGCTAACACCCAGTGAAACTGCTGAGCGTGCTCGACTCGCTGACAGTTGTCATCTTTCATTGGGAGAGCACAGGGAGCCTAAAAGCGTACATTTTACAGGAATCCATAAATGGTCAAGACAAGCCAGCTTGTCAAACTGATTTTACGTGAAGAAAAGCTGTCATCATTTTGTGTCTCCAGCTGATATAGTGGTGTATTTTATTTTTTCATTCTGCTAAAGAGTGAGACACGGGGCCTCAGAAGAAAAAGGCAGATTTTGAAAATTAGCATTTTTAAACATACTAAACCCACATTTTTTTACCCCCAAAATTTTACATTTTCAGTTACCAGCTATTCCACAGAGTATCCCTTTATGTATTTGATTTATATTTTCTTGTTCAACTACCTGATGTGCAATACAAACAATTATATTGTAGCAGCTGGTTCACTTGCACAAATAAGGCTATTTTTCTATCCATTTGCAGGATCCACAGGAGCAGTTAAGTTTTACAAATTGTGTACATTTGAGATAAATCCCTGACATAAGGGTTTACTCTATAACTTTGTCTAATATTCACAATGTGAAGGTTTGGCTTATGTTTTCTTATTAACAGGAGTAAGAACAAATATTATCAATATCTTCACACAGGATCCCAAGTGATACCAAATGTCTTACCGAAAGATTTTGCAATTTTCACAGCTTTTTTTTTTTCTTAATGTTTCACTTTTTCCTTCAGAAAAAAAACTAAATAAATCCACACAACTGGATAATTCTTACAAGGTTTGTTTCCAATAAGCCAGTGCAGCATTATGAGACTGTCTCTATGGAATGTAAAGCTTTGTTTTGCTTGACCTTCAGGATTTTTTTTCCTTGGCCATGGGCTATGCAGTTTTGCTCCTGTGGACCAGAGTGGCAATAAACAGCTGTCTGCTCTTTTTCTGAGAAAGTTTCATTGTGTAATAGAAGGAGTGGAAGCACTCCTTGAAAACATTCCAGAGGTATGAAACGCACCGTGTCAGCAATGGAGTGGAGAATATCGTGAGAATGCCGGATCCCTTTCTAATTGTGTGCCTTTTGTTCCTTTCTTTCCATAAATTACAGACACCTCTTAATTTGTGGTAGAAATGGCATTATGGAAATTTCTTTTGGGATGACTTAAGACTTGAAACTGTTCCATTTCAGCTTGGATGATCAAAGTTCTCTTAAAAGAATCAAAACATCCAGTTTATGGTTGTTTAATTTTTATCAAAGAGCCTAGCCTAAGAGTCATATGCATTACAGAAAAGTGTTGAGTACTGTAAGAAAACATTCTTAAGTGTTGTTGATGAGTGATTTTCTTTAGGCCGAGTGTGCTTACCATTTGTAAGTGCCTTTGGATAACAAAATGACATCTTGGCAATTTGGTGGAAGCATCTTTTAATCTACACCAAAAGTTAAACAGAAGCCCTAACCAGGCTGCATTTGAGCATGAATCGGTGCCTCTTCTTTGTGCCCTGAGTGTACATCTCTAGCAGAAAAAATAGCCATGTTCGGTCTTGACACTGAAGCACTCATGCCCAGCAGGGACTGGCTTATCACTTGCATTGATGGGCCATGCACCTTGGAAATGATTAAGGTCAGCCAACCAAAAGGGCCTTTATCTACTTCACAGGTTTCTGTCCTCACTTGATACCTGAGAGAAAATGTTTAATGTAATATCAAATGCCCTTTGAAGCTGAACAGCAGCTTTAAGTGTCAAGTCCACTAATTCTTCAGAAATATGTCGCACAGCACTTTCTACTCTGTGAAAGCTGATCAGTGCCATCTAGTGCTTTCAAGAGGTATTTCTGCAGTTCATAGTTTTTTTTGTTTTTTTTTTTTAACGGTTATTAATTTCTTAATACTGAATTTGTTTATGGATAGTTTCATTCAGTAACCATTTTTATCCATTTTACTGACTTCAAAGTTTCCTATTCTTACTTAATGGTAGTGCTCCAACAAAGCATAAACTATCTCAACCTGCCTGCAGACCCCAAAGTTTGCGAGTGTGAAGTGTCTGCTTTTCACCTACTTCTAGCCTCGAGATGTATAACTGTTCCAAACTCTAACTTTTGGGATTGATTATTCCAGTGAGACTCAGTCCAACACTCAAGGCTGCGCAGAAGTCCAGGAAGGTACGTTCTGGCCATGTTTCAAAAATTACACGAAATGATTAAGATTAATCCTGAATATGTTATTCTTTTGAAACCTGTTCTGAGGTGGCTCAGGCTCCAGGTCATATTTTCTGTAAAATGATCATGGTTTTGTTTGTGTATTTGAAAAGCTCTAAATTATAGGCGTTACTTGTCATTTCCTCTCTCAAGACAAAACATTTTTCATCCTAGATACGTTTGCAGCTCTTGATTCATTTGTGTTCAAGTGAAGTCCACATTGATTTTTAATTTGGGCAATAGAAATACAACAGCCTTCCTTCTTTCTTCAGAATCTGATGAGGTGATATTTTGCGGGGTCATGTTGCCTAAAAAGAGCACCATTGAAAGATCTTGCCAGAAGCAGGTATTTATCTGTGCCCTACATACTGCCCAGCCCTCCAGAAGATAGACAGTGTCGTGTCATTGTGAGTTATGGTCACTGGGAATTAGCTCTCCTTCCTTCCTTTTATAAGCTCAAAGGGAATCCTACAGTTGATCTCACATCTGAAAGCAAAGAAGAGGACACAGCGGGTAATGTTGACGTCCATAGTCCCATCATGTCCTAAATGCGTAAAATCTCTGCTCCAGTTTGCTGAGAATTTATATTGCTGTGATCTGTTTTGGTTGTATATTTATCATGTAGCAGCACTGAACTCAAGCAGGGAAGGTAACGACACAGCAGTTGGCCCGTCCCAAATGCAGGTACTCTTTCGTTTCAGGCTTTGAGATTAAAGCCAGTCATGGGTCTCAAGGGTGATGTCAGATGTGGGTAATTTCTTAACTCAGGGGACTATGGCATCTGTGGCTTTGAATAAAAAGGCAGTTCGACCTACTTTACCACCCCAAGCTCTTTCTGGTAAGCCTTTACTATGCAATCCACCCTTTACTGCTGAATACAATCTATATATATATATATATATATATATATATATCCAATGGAAAGGGAAAGCATGACTTTATTCCATTCCCTCCATGAATCCATCAGTCTTTAAATGGAGTCGCATACAAAATACAGCTGTTTCCCAGCAGAGGTAGACATTTCCTGTCCAGAAAGTAAAAATCCAAACCAAAATTTTGTTTCAACCAACCAGTTGAGTATAAAGAATCACAGTCACAGCATATCTAACCGGTTGGTTAAAACAAAATCTTGGTCTGAATTTTTTAATTTCTGGATCTGAAATGTCTACCTCTGTTTCCCATTGGGTAAAATAATGCTAAAGCCACCCTCAGGTGTAGTAACAGGACGGGACCACCTTGTTCCAAATATGGGTATGGAATCAGTACAGGTAGCACTTTGACAATTAAGATAGTTGAGTAATTTGACAGCACAGTGTTGTAGAGGTGAAGAAGATGTGGTTTTTACACTTCTGAGGTGGGTACCACCCCAGATTGGGTGCAGCACGGTGGTGGGCCATTTAAGAAGATAGAGATGTGATTTTCACACCTCTGAGCAGGGATTTCAGGACTGAATCCTGTAAAAAGAACGGCAGAATCTGAAGTGAAGCAATGTCACATTGCGTCAAAGGGTCTGAAGTAGTGCAGTGGCAGCTCTTAAGAAAACAGAGGTAGGGGGACGAGAACAGGACTGCTGGTGCCATAGCTTCCTTTGGCATTGTGATCACTCTGCAGATTCCTCCCTTCTCACAGAATCCTACATCCTGTCATGCCCACGCAGCCGGTGTGCTGGTACCCATGCAGGCTGACTGCCGTGCCATCGTCCAAGGTGATGCAATTTCACTCCATTTTTGTTTTTTTTTCCCTCTCTGCCTTCCCAGGCCTTGAAAAATACAAAAAATATTCATTCAGGAGCAGGAATGCTCAGACGGAGTACACCGGAAGCTCCTCCTCGTTGGAGTCACGCTGAGGTAATGGCCAGTCAGCCCTCATGAGTCAAAACCAGTCCCAGTGCCATGCCCTACGGCGGTAAAATTCTCTTCATTTCCCACAGGGTGACTGGCTTTCGAAACAGCCCCCCCTCCCTGCCATTTCGCTTCCAAGCTACCTGCTGACTGAGGCCAGCATAACACAGCCACCTCAGAAGCTGTGTCTGGGGGTGGAGCAAATCAAAATGGCTGAAGGTATTGGCCTGCAGTGGACCCCTATCCAGGCACAGCCCTGCACCCTTGCTGGACAGTTCTTCCCTCTACTTCACCTGGACGGGCAGCTGCTGTTTGGAGTGGAGTGACATAGAAGTGATAAAAGTCATACCTATTCCCACAACCTATAAGCTGACTTCCTATGGCACAGGGCATCAATTCTACTTCACTAGTGTGCCAAACATATATGGATGCTACAGGCTATACGGTGAGATTCAAATAGTCGCTTCCAATGATACATGACGGAGGCAAAAACTACTGTCAGGACATTACCTCCTTGTTCTGAAGGGGTGGGTCATTTTTTTCCCTGTGTCAACATTTGAAATAGGGACAAGGTTTTTTTTTTTTAAAAACAGGTTTACACCATACTATGATAATCTGTAGATGAATAAGTGTAGTGTAAGTTTTGTGATGTTTTTTGATCATAAGTACATGAATTGGATCTCAGCTGCAACTTTAGAGTTCAGTGTTATATGAGAGTTGTAGTGTAAGCATATGAAAATTATTTGATATGTTCAGCGTTTTTGTATCCTGGGATACTTTTCAGTTTATGCCCTGAGGCATTTGAATGTCATGCAAATGTCAAACAGCTCAACGATAAGAGAATGAGCAACATTGCAGTTAAAGGATTTTTTGTTCATTTTTTTTTTTTTTTTAAGTACACTGAATTGGAACAATCCACTTTATACCAAAGGTGGTGTCCCATATCATCATCCACTGATCTTGAGAGCTGGAGTTTTGTGATTTTATCACATTGCAAAAACCCAGACTGGTGTTAGGCTGATGTAACACAAAACAATTTAATTAGCATACAATAAAGAGGGCGATGGCATTTTGAAATAATACTTACAAAAATATCAACAGTGAAACAATTCGTAGAAGTCTACAAAATAAATACAGTTCTGTTGTTTTCCCCAATTGAAGATTTTTGTGTGTTTATATAAACTTTTTGAACTTTACTACTTCATTGTTCATAATTTAACACTTTATGTATTTTTCTTTATATTCAAAATGTTGTGGGCCATTTTGTTGGTGTAAATATATTAGGTATGATTCATATTTGTACAAACCATAACCAAAAGGCCTCAAAGAAATGTTTAAATGTAATATTAATTTAAAACAATTGTAATTATTCTGCTGCAACTTGAGTAATAATTAAAAATAGAAATAACATAAAACATGCAATACAAATAATCTAATTAAAGCAATGAAAATGCCAATTGTAAGTTCTGGTTGGGTACCTGATAAAGTTAAGTTATAGTATTCACTTTCAAGTACATTCTACTGCTGTACATTGCAGCCCAAATTTGATTCAATATTTCCTTGAATATTTAGGCCTGCGGTGGTCTTGGCCAATTCTTCAACACAAGCAAATGTGGCATAAGTGCTCTGCTGAAATGGAAATGTTGATCCAAGACTTGATATGACCAGAGCCTTCATTTCACTGGGAAAACATTTTACTGTTTTGTGGTTTGAAACATACGTCTGATTCCACACGTAATCTTTATACCCAAGTAGATCTGTTTTATTTCATTTTTCAAGTCTGCACATGCCTCACCTTGTACCCCCTTTGAAGTCACAGCATGTTTTCACCGTCAAAAGGGTTAAATAGTATATTGAAGACAAAAAAAAGGTTAAAAATTCTACATTATAATACCATTCCTCATTTTAATATGTTTCCAGTATGGTGTTTTTAATATAGTTTTTCAGTCTTAGTACTGCTTATTTTGACATTGTAACATTTCATCATACAAAAATTAGTATGTACAAAATATATTCCTTTGCTCAAGGCGTCCACTAACTGCAGCTGGGTATTTGTGGATGGGGTGTTGACTGGTGGTCTATTTGCGTTTCCTCAGGACTAGATACATCAAGCCGCTGATGAGGATTAGTGGGAAGGCAATCCAAGCAATGACAAAGGCGTAGCCATAGTCCCCATTGGCGAATGTCGGTTTCTGGAAGTCTCCGTGCTTGGCCGTGTAAATCGAGGCCCCAATCATGACGCAGAAGGCTTGGGTAGAAACAGAGGTGTATGTCCACAGGTCAGCACATCAAATTAGTGTAATTTCATCTATGAAGTAATGCATTCCAGCAGTGGGCTGATTAATTATAGCTTGACTTAAAGTGATTTTGAATTTGAGAGGTCTGATTTAAATAAAAATAAAAAAACCTTTTAAAAATAGTCTTTCATGCAAAAAAGTCAAACCAAGAACTCAAAAATAGCTGACCATTGCTTTTGTAAGTTATGCTTTTCAGGGCAGAGGTTTTTCTGGTTTATTTTTTTGAGCCTTCTTGGGGCGGGACTTACCTGAAAGTAGCTGAATGATGGCGGTAAAGACAAATCTCTCTCCTTGCTTCAGTCGGAAAAGCTGCAGGATGAACACAAAGAACCCCACACAGCAGAGGATGGTGGCTAGTATCATGGTTGCTTGGACAGCCTGAAGGTAGGCTGTGGAGAAAGGAGATAGCTGAGTGAAGGTGTATGCACTGAACCTTAGGAAAGCCATGCTCGTGCTTTTATAATGTCTATTTGTTTAAAAAAAGTCTTACAGTAAAAAAAGAAACACAGTAACATTCAAACTGACCAGGACAAAGACCCATTAGTTACCTGCATCTGTGGATTCGCTATGTTCTGTGGGCCTGCATGTATCATTGCAAGTGTACCACAGGTCCATGGAAAATGTTCCCGATACCCACCAGACCTAAAAGGCAATCAGATAAAGTGTATACAGTCTAGCCTTGTACAGTGAGGTAAAGAATTGCTCTGGAATAAACAGTCTTAAGTCATTGTTGCTTGTCAACTTACATTGTTTAAAGTCGATATGAAGAGTAACACTGCAGCAGTTATGTGGAACAGAATGATGAAGGCCAGTATTATCAACATTGTTACCAAGTGGCTGGTGATCAAGACACAGAATCTGTGAAATGAAAGGGATAAATATGAGTTACCCGTGAAGAACAGTTCTGTTGATGGGTGGTATTAAGAAGTCTTTTCTTGAAGGCTACATTCCAGAAAACTTTTTTTTTTACCTCATATGTCATATATTGAATGCAGACCCACATAATACTTTACACACCATTTTTATACTACAGTATTGCTACTTTAAGGGATTTCTACAAGTAAGTTGATGATAGTTCATCTTACAAGCCAAAGTACCCAAAGTTATATAATTCCAGAAAAACTACAGAATCCACCTATGCATTCATCCCTTTTGCATACCCACTTATCCAGTAAAGGGTCACAATGGACCTGATGCCTACCTCAGCAAGCACAGGGCATGAGTCAAAAGGAAGCCTGGACAGAATGCCAGTCCATTATAGAGCATATCGTCACTGTCCAATGAGAAACATGTATCTCCAACAATCCATTGATTCGGGAGCATGAAAAAGCCCGTTCTCTCAATAAACTACTTTACAAAATAAACCTATAATAAAGTAATGATCGAGATGCCGTTAACACTACAAATAAAAACCTATCTTTACACAGCTGTCAGTGAGCAGTTTAATGTTTTAAATGGACTTACGTGGATTATTGTCAGCTGAATAAATATGCCAATGGCAACAAGATACAAATTTTCTTTATATTCACAACAGTGATATTAGTTAGCTGGCTATTCATCTATTAATATTAAGCTGTTAATTAGTGATATAAAGTACTCTAGCACCAATGACCATCATGAAGACAAATGTTAATTAGTACAAGCATAAATACTAGTTATACAGACAACCCCATAAACCATCTTTTCATTGCTCAATTAGATGTCACACACTATCAGTAGTCAAAGGAGAATTGGCGTATTCCATCTATAGTTAAAAAAAACGTCGTAAGCGTCAAAAAGTGAACAGCAACAATATATTGCAGGGTTTTCCGATTCCAGTCCTAGGGGCCCAGAATTCAACACAGTTTGCAGATATCCCTGCCCAAACATATCTTAATCAGCGAAATGCAAGGTTTAGTAGGTGTGTCTGAGTAGGGAAATCTACAAATTGTGTTCTAAACTGGCTCTCCAAGAATTGGAATTGATATATTGAAACAATTTGATAGCAAAACAACATTACTTCTTAGTACACTATGAGGATACTCACACTTGGCCAGGTTGCCTTGTACCGTGCCCAAACACGATTGCCCCTCTTCCCCCATCCCCTGGTGGTCTGCACTCATATCGTGCCTAACATTCCGGGCCTGAGCACACTTTCATTATCACCATACGGCTTTTTGTGTTGAAAACATGGAAGAAAAACGCTATCACACAGCACACTGGAGTTCATGATTCATATCTTTATGTTGTGGCGTATTTGGAGTTGTTTTGGGCGTGATGACATATGATACTTGTAGATTTACTGAATACGCAACATAGAATTTTTCACTTAATCATACTGCACATAAGAAGATAGTCCCATATTTTACCAAGTATCTTGCCGTTTTTATGTGCTGCATCCAGCGGTTCCTGGATGCTCGTCAGCCCACGTGTCCAGCAAACATTGCACCTCTGCCATAGACAAAATGATTCCTTTTCCTCCATGCTTGTTAAATGTTTGTCGCTACCAGATCTGTACACAGCACTTTTTTTTGCAATGCAGTTTCGCAAAAAAAAATAAATAAATAAAAATAAATGACACGATCTGTAAAGCCTACCTAATCTGTTTCCTCTGGGTCCAGTTCAGGAATAGTGTACATGTGTGCATGTGAATGTCAGTCACATCACTGACGTCATGCCTGTGTTCTGTGCTTGGGTCCCATGATTACACTGGATGCGTACTATGCTTGAGTTCATCTAAGCATGTCCAGGCCCACTTCTTCAAGCGGGCCAAGGCACAGTTAAGTGTACCATGCTTGGACACAATATGGAGCAATTACACTAGTCAAACGAACTGGAAGTTGGGGTCAAGCATGCTTGGGCACAGTACAGATCACCTAGTGTGGGTACACTCTATGTATGGTGGGAACAGCCATAAGGCGCTTTCACACCGAAGTCCCTGGGCTGTATCGACCGGGATCGTTTGTAGTTCCTGGTCACTTTCATGTGTCGATTTCATACTACACAGCAGGAACTGGGACCGTTATGCTAAATAAGCATGAGAGACGCAAAAAGTTTGTATGTTAAACTTCACGTATGATTTCATATGAAACTACACCAACACGTCAAAACAATGGAAGATAAGTCATTTTGTTAGTTATTGGTGGGGCATCGATTGCGATCGAAATGCATAGCTTTTTTATTCATATTTTACTTGCATGATCTGCAACATGTTCATGATTCTCATTAAATCTGGCCAGCAGATTGATCTTTTGTTTTCCACAGAATAAAGAACCACATAACGTAATCCCGCTAATAAGCACTAGCACCGCCGGCACCGGTGACATTAGACAAAAGTATACTGGTTAGCAATCAAATTTTCTGATGCAGAAATATGGAGATGCAAGCAAAAAATGTATTAATTGATGCATTAAATAGGGGTACAAAAATAATTCCATCTGCTCAATTTTTGCTCTGCTACATCTTCTTCTGCACTTCCGCGTAGCTTCCAAGTTAGCGTCAGTACTTGAGGTCAACCAATTGGCAAGTTATCGCTGTTCGTTTGTGTTCAAACAAAACGTACATAGTGTGGAGCAGGTACTGAAAAAGTGTTCTGCAACTGCCTCTGATGAAGTACAATCAAATGGAGTTCCTGTCATGCCCCACTCGTCTGTTCCTTCCGTGTGCCACGCCCCCTCACCTACCCCGTGTGAATTCCCCATGTTTACCAGCTGTTTCCTGTTATAGTCATTAGTCCTATGTATTTAAGTCAGCGTTAGGTATGTTCTCCCCAGTCTGGTCATTGACGTCGTTTAATCGTTGTGTTCTATTCCAAAGTGTTTTCTCCTTGATTAAATTCTTGTTACCCGACTTCCCGACTCTCGCTTCTGTTTCCTCGGTTCGTGCCTGCAGAAGTCACAACAGTTCCTGTGGTGTGAACATGACAAAAGTCCCAGGTTCTGGAAAAAGTTCCGGTGGTATGAAAGCACCTATAGAGTACTGATGAGCATGAGCTGAAGACTGCTTTTGTCTGAGCTTCAAGTTTGGCCTTTGAAGGCCTATGGCAAAGTTCCCATCATTATTGACTTAGCTATTACTGCACACATAGATCACACTGGATTTATATCTCGCATACAAATGAATGTGGAAAGTTTCATATATGCTTTTATGAGCTGAAGGTTAGAAGCACAAGCAGATTATATTGTTGTGCAAAGACTGACACACTTAGGGAGTTTTAAGGACATTTCACTATGTGCCCCCCTCCAATAAATGACTTGGATACTAGGTTGACAGTGCTCTTGAATTTGAGGGTGTGGTGGTTTGATTTAGTCTAGACATTATGCAAAAGGTTTTGCTCCATCAAAATCAGGAAGAGGGATTAGATAAATATTCCCTTAGGAGATACTTCTTGCAACCTATTAATCTGTCATTGAATTTTACAGTCTTCATTAATGTCTAGTAGAGGCTTCCTGCCAATCTAACCACATCACCATCAAAACCCAGTTAAGTCCCCACTTGTACTTACTAACCCTGTGTAATTAAAATGGAGAAGCACCATCTAAAAAAGTCAGAACGATTTTGTGTTCATGTCATTTGATGGTTGCAGATGCTTCAGGCTGCTGTGTAAAGAGCCTAACAAATCTGTGGAATGGCATCTACAAAGTTCAAAATGCAGGCAGCTGCCCAAGAAATCAATGCCTCAACTTTTTAATAATGAATCCTATAGATCCATCGTGTGCAGTTTATCTGGAAGGTACGCTAATATTTTTAGTGTGATTTTTTTTTGAGAGACTGACCTAGAGTATCTAGTTGTTTTATGAAATATTTCATATAATGGATTAAAATCTCTGCTAAAGAAATTATAGTGTATAATGCAACTTAGTATCTTTTCACTGATAAAGCATTTGAAAGCATACCTATTTCCCCTGTGTAAGGAAAATTAGCTAATTTTTTGTGTGAGTGACAGTTAAATCTTAGGCCACAAAATTTGACTTTGATGGCATTTCCCTGAGGTGGCTCCAGCTTGAGAAGAGAAGTCAGCAGCACAAACATATCCCACAACACACTCACAGCAGGCCAGCCGGGCTGCAGACTGCAAGCCTGCCAACATAAAGTCAAAGGAAAACAAAACCACTTCAGCTGACAGGAAGCCACCCCCCCCCCCCCTTATTTTTCCCCAGCGGGCCCCATGGAGGGCTGGCCAGTACAGATTCCAACTGTGGGGAGTGGCCTGGCAGGAGCTGCCGCTCGGGTCAGAACCTGGCTGGCTTAAAGATGGCCGCCTGCTGCACCCTCTTCCTCACCTCTGCACACTCAGACTCGAGGACCTTTTCAGCTGCCCTCAATCAAAGGCAGATGCCTGGGAAATAGATAGTAGATGCTAGATAGGGATAGGCTACCTCGACTTGCTCATTTAGAGAAGAGGGTTTAAACTGTGAGGGATTTCCATGCAGAAATGAAGGTGCTTTATTGAAGTACCTGGAATTTTAAAAGCGGATAAAAACTTCCAACCCCTCGCTCCATCCCCCCAAGCCTGAAGAAAACAGTGAACTACCCTGCTGTCTTTCAGCATGTGAGGTGGGGGGTTGGTTTCCAAAACTCATGGTGTGCTGACGTCCCATTACACATATGGTTTTAATTTACTGTGGAGCTCCCTTCCTCTGCAAGAGGGAAGGAAGAGGAGGGAGAACGCGACTGTGGCGAGGAAAACACACCCGAGACGCCAAGAAACCCCAAGTCTGTTTCTCATGATAAATGAACCTTGTTCAGAATTTTAACCGGAGGTCCCTTTAAAGCAGAGGTGCCTTCAAGCTTGAACTTCTTCACATTCTCCCTGCATTCCTGCAAAGTTGCGTGAAAAATTCCAGGAAGAATTCATGTGAGGGCATTCTCCTTACATTCTGGTATACAGCTTATGCAGCAAATCAGGAAGGAAGCATCAGAACGAACGTTATCCTGTGTGATGTCCAACCTGATTGTCTTTCGGTGTGTTTCTCAAGCTTGAAGGCAACCTAGTCAGTGCTGTGTTGTCAAACAAGCACAAGATGTTGAAACTGGAGGTAGTGGAGGATTGCTATGAAATATAGAATTTCTTCCCTCTAAGCAACCTACCTCAGGAGGCGTCAACACATGGAGAGAACTAAACAGAATTCACAGATCTGCTTTCATATTGTAATAAGATGAAAACCAATGGCAACATTTTCTCAACGGTCTTCCTGCACTGAAAGCTCCCAAAGAATGAATTGGGACCTGATAGGGCGCCCACTCATGTTTTTAAATATTCGCAACATAAATCCACAATTACAGATTCATCCCTCACTGCAAATTCATGATTTGCACTGCGTGATCAGCCTACACATATGTACACAAAGCCCATCCTGAAAGACGGACAGGTCGAGGCATCCTTTGTCAGATGTTGTGCACACCACTCGCATAAGAGAAGGAGGCCACACAAGATGATAAGATTGCAAGCTGGTCTGTGACCTGAAACCACAAGGCTAATTCCAAGCATAACCTTAACACCATCCTACCCTAGCTGTCGTCTTGACAACTTTATAGTTAGTAGGTACAATTCCATAGTGCCGACACTGACTTGGTTTTCTAATGACAGCAGAGACTTACCACAAGGTTCAGACATCTATGAAAGAATATTTGCTTATGAATTGCTTTGACTCTTTACAGCTGCATTTTGTTGGGTCCATTAGCCACGTGTGTGCAAACAGCTTGTGCCCAGTCCTCTTCACTCGAACGAAACTGCTGACTTGGATTTTGGAGTTTTAATGTCATTTTTTTTTTCATAAAACAAAAGCCACAGTCTCCAGCATGCCTCAAAATGTTTCCAAACCAGCTGCTGCTGACAACACAGCAGTCGTGGAACAAATGATCAAGACGAGGGAAAATACACATCTGCCTGCATTCATATACGTAGACATAATGCCACTTCACAATGGACTGTCGTGTTATTTATCTGTCGTCCTGTTGCTCCCAAAACTGATGCATTAAATTTTGACCTGAGAAAAGCTACATTTTCTGTAACCTCATCATCTTGCATAGACAACTACAAGTATGGGGTCTACAGCCTTATTGGCAGTACAGTAGGTTTAAAAATACTACATGCAAATAAGGAACAATGCCTGACATCCAGACCCAGGGACTAAGGCTGAGAAATGTCAGCAGTACTGTGATTCCTAAATCCTTCCAGAGACACCTACCTGAACTTCGACCAGCTTCTGCATCTGTGACAGTCCCTGACTAATACCTGGCATTCGACTAGCACATCTGGAGCTCCAGAAAGGTCAGCAGCAGACAGAGTCTCTGCTGGCCTCGCACCTAGACATGTCTGTCTAAGCCTCTGTCTCTTTGGAATACCACAAGCAGCGGAGTGCCAGGATGCGGCAATAACTAAAATACATTCCTGTGCGCAAATGACTGGAAGAAATGTGGGGGGAGACGCCCCCAAGGATAACGTCAACTGTTCTTCTCAATGCAGTTATGATGGCACCCAGGTTTTTGAAAACTGTGTAGTAAGACTCTGAGACTGAAAAGTGTATTTTTCTGTACTGCCTCTCCGGGCAGCATCTATAAATATTAATAAAGGGGTGGCCCGAAATCCTTAGCATTGGTACTTAAATACCTGTGAAATGCACGAAGAACACTCAATGCCTGCCACGAAACAGAAACAATACTAAATTAACATTAATGCTTCACAATAATACCATTAACATATTAAGTCCACACAATAGATTATATTCAGTGATAATTTTGCTTCAGTCTTTATAACTGTGAGGTTTGAGGCTAGACTACTTGTCTGGAAGTATTTTTATGCACAGTCCAAAATTATACCTCTGTACAGAGTGAGAATTATGCAGATCGACTATAGGTGGCTTATTAACCTGCCACCCTGATTTTATCACTGATTCTCTTCTTCCCAAAGTGCTATTTCCCATGTTTACTGAGCTTCAGCTCAACCACAGTGTCATTTAAAACAAAGATCCCTTCATTGGCAGCACTGAGTAAACTTGGTGCGGTAGGAGAACAGGCCTGGAAATCAGCGCTGCCATTTGTCTCCCCTGTTGTAGCCTTTGCCTAAAGGAGGGCACTCACAGCAGAGCTACACGCTCCAAAAACAGACCAAACAAAAAAGTTTATTCTGCTTCAATGTGTACAAAAAATGAGTTTGTCTTTTCTTGTCTGATGTGTTTACACCACCTAATCTGGCACAGTGGTATGGCCCTGCATTGTCCTCTGTGGTCACAAATAACAAAGCGGGTGCTGGTTTTATTTTTAGAGAAAACACAAAAGGCAAGTTCCTTCCTGGAGGCCATCCAACGCAGTGTTTTAGGTCTGTGGACCAAACAAAGGCATGTTTCGTATATACGTTCTACTACGAGAGGTAATCCCACCCAGTGTCAACTTTCAAGCCAGACCAGAAGGAAAGAGTAAAAAAAAGCACACTCCTGGAAAAAGAGGGAGGGAGAGTGCTGAATGTGATTCTTTTTGCATGAACTTCCATCTGGGTTCAGACTTTTTCAGAAGTCACCACTGCCTACTAGGTAGCAAATAGCAAACGCAAGTATCAGTTATCTGACTTAAAAAAATCTGAAATAAATATGAGGGCGGCAGTCAAAGTGGTGATTGGTTGTGTCAAGATTGAAGTTCTGTCAAAATTCAAAGACATTCTCCAAAATACATATTTTACAAAATGATTTGGTGCTTTTTAGGAAACAATGAATAACATACAGTTCTGTTTCTTACAGTGTGTCATACAGGATACTACCCCACAAGACATTTGATAAGCCGCTTGTATAAGTGTATACAACATACTCTTAATGCTTGAATAAGCGCACTTTACCATAGAATACCACCACATAGAGCACTCTACTCATACAAGAGTACTCTACCACAGAGAACCATCCCATAAGGGACCCTACTCACACGAGTACTCCATCACAAAATACTGTCTCACAGGGCACTCTAATCACATAAGTATACTCTACCATAGAATACCATCCCACTGGGCACTCTACCATAAATACTCAACTATAGGGTACTTTATCATTACTCTATCCATCCATCCATTATCTGCTGCTTATCCAGGTCAGAGTCATTGGGGGCAGCAGTCTGAGCAGAGACTATACCATTACTAACTTCGTTAACTTTTCATAAATGAACTAGCTAGACTGGCGCCACTCCCACCCTGAGGCAGGACCTGAGCCCCCAATCCAGTGTGCACCCTTGACCTTTTAACCTGTGAGGCATTTTGCCATAATCTGCTTATGGAAAGTGATGCCTCTGGGGGTAGGGGGTGGGGAGAGATGTCATGACCCACATGGGGTCAGAGAGGAAGTCTAAAGTGAACCCCTAGTGGACTAAGGAGCTGGGTATTTGCCCTCTGCCCTTTGGATGGCCTGTGGGACATGCTGAAGAATTTAAGTCTTCACCATGAAGCATCTTCAGATGTGTGGATATTTTCTTCTTGTTTTCCAAATGTCACAGTATAAAAACCATGTCAAAATTGTATTGAGGTTTACTGTAAATAATAAAAAACAGCGTTCCTAGACAGCCTGAAGGGCTTTTATATGAGGAACATTTATAGGCAACCCGTACCATAAACCCACACTTGCTTTCGCACATCTACGGAAGACTAGACACTATTCAGCTGTTTTACGTCTAATGTGGTTTGGGAACCAGCTCTTTAAAATAAAACCTGAATCCCAGACCACTAACAAAACTGCATCGCTTCAAAAGAACAACAAACACACGTAATAGAGTATGCTGGGAGGACTGAATCCCCGCAGAAAGCTTCTCTGCCGGCCTGCTTCACTTTGTTACCGATTTTTTTCAGCAGATCTTCCTTGTTTTGTCGTTTTATGCAAATAGAAGATTTAGCATAACAGAGCACCTCTGTGTATAATGCCGATAATGTTAAAGCCATATGGAGCTACTGAAGTGGCTGCGACCCCCCCAGCTATGGTTGCATGCAGTGAGCTCAGATGACCAACCTCCCAACCACTCCTATCCAGCTTCACCTGCCAACTGAGGCCCTCCCCCAGACACTCTCCCTGGGGGGAGAATTTTTACCTTCCTGCTTCTCCACTCAGCCAAACTCACACAAGACATCTGCAATTTATTGTCTGCCGTCCCAGGACAGATATAACCCTCCCTGACAAATCTCAGGGATTTAAGTGCTCCAGACTCTTCATCTTCCCAGGGGAGGCACACACACTCACACATCTACACCCAATATCTTAATTTGCCTTCTTTCAAAGGATGACTTTTCTTCAGATGGATATTTGTTGCATGTCAGTTCTCTGTGATGGGTTAAAACACGATTTCCAATACCGTTAAGCAGGCAGTCATGTAATGGCGTTGTCCTACCCTTCATTATCATTATACATCTTCGTGGCGAAAGTGTGGAAGGCCAGCGAGCTCAAACCTCAGGTAGAATAATCTGCTTAAGTAATAAAGTCCACAGACAGCACCAGTTAGCTCGATATGAACTTTTTTTCGTTACGCTTCCTTGAGCCAGGATGTGCGTATGTTTTATTTGAAAACAACCCTTGCCGCCAATTTACAACTTCAATCTCTCAAAGTGCCTGGAAAGGAGCTGTTTTAACGGGCAATATTCATACCGCCATGAGCCACTGCTAAATACATAATCCGATCATCTGTGGAGTAACTGAAATAGGACCGTGCACTTCCATCGGTTAAAGGAATTGAAAATGAATACATGGAAAAATAAAATTCTCTAAGAATTACTAAATATTCTCCCGCCCGCCACAACCGAATCTTTACGCAATAATCGGTGCGAAAATCAACTAACGAAATTCATTGAGTCAAACACCAGTTTATCGTAGATTACATCAATACTTGACATGTCTTTGGCCAGGCTTAGGAAAGTTTCGTAAACACGGCGAGAGGTAAAGTTACCCATAACCTGAACTGTATTCCAATGCGACCCGCTAAACAAAAACCGATGCGATCGAGCGACTTTTAAATCACACACGCTGGGTTTTTCGCAGCTTTGGCTATATGAACGCGCCTGTGTGCCCCAGAACTACGCCCTCCAAACATACTGTGTTGGTGAGGGGTATACGTACGTGCCACGAAACGATAATAATAATGGGCGCCCATAATGTTTATTCCAAGTGGCAGAGAGGAATCTATCGCTGCAAAACTAATAAGTATTATCTGAGGTGTTAAATATAATATAAATATAATATATCGTTCCACAACCTGGTAAAATTAATGTAATAATCAGAGATTTAGAACTTACACACCATGTGTCAAACTTATTCTGTTCGAAATACTCAAAACGACTATATACTGTGCTCCTATGCTCGATGCTGCAGCCGCCAAATCGAAAACGGCGCAATACCAACAGTTGACACCAAGCGGCGTAGTAAACAACGAAGAAATTCGACTCGACTGAACTTTTTCATTTTTTGATCGTTTCCCTCCAAAAGTTAGAGAACACAAAAATGATAACACGACGCGATTAATACATGTAACAAAAATAAAGCATTTTCGCCCTAAAAGATAACTTTGAGTCGTTCGGGGCTAACCTATTTAAATAAAAAACAAGAATTTTAAAACCGTTGTTATAGATATTGTTCATATTCATGACATTAATTTACAGTAATCTCTCGGTTTGGGAAACAATATATCATACATATTTTACCCTGTGAGACCACATGCGCTAGACAACGCCCCTTTCATCTTATGGAATTTCAGAACTGTTAAATAAACTTTGCCGGTAGGATAAACTAAATAATACTAGGCATATGAAATATTACACGCATAGCATACGTTCATTCTTTTCTCACGCCTTTAACAAATCACGTGCTGCTTTTTAAAATATGATATTACGATTATGTGTACTTCAATATTTTTGAAAACCTGTTCTTTAATATTAAAGTAAACAAGTAAACGATACTCACAGTTTGAAATGGTTAGTTCCAGTGAGCTTTTAAAAATTAAAATACAGGACTTGGTGTACTAACGTGACTGCAAAGAAGCAGTAGTACGAGGGAAAGTCTAACTGGGCGCTCCTCCCAGCTGGGTGTGGTTTGGATTCCGCCGAAGTTGGGAAAAGCGGGGAAGAAGCAGCCACCAGGTTTTATTCATGTGCTATCGGAAACTCGTCTGGGACCGAGATGACTCGCAAAGGGAATTCGGCAAAACCTCGATTACTCTCGAAATTAATGTCCGCCGTCGGGTGGGTCTCCCACGCCGCCGCCTGCATCCCGTGTTAAAGGGGCGCTGAAAATCGAAAGGGCGCAAAACCTTGGCTGAAATCAGATTAAATATCCGCACCGAGACAGCGCGAGTAAATAACTCAGTTGTTCCGCGCAAAACCCTGCCAATTAAACATTTCTAATCATTTTTTTAAGAAATAGTCATTCGGTAATAATGAAGGGGGGACAGCGAAAGGCACTGAATCACAGTAAGATCAAGAAGTAGGAATTACGGACAAAGCAGCGTTTTTGTGAAATTATTCATCATGGGGACCCAGTGCCAGCAGTGTGATGGTACAAAAGGGAGCGTGGAGTTTAACTGATCTGTAGGAAGTGTAATAGCCCAGCACCGGGATCTGAAAAAAAGTTCATACAGCAAAGCGCCTTATCCTGTTTCCAGGCCAGCAGAGACGGCTGTGACGGGAAGCTTGTGGCTGGAGAGTGTAGGCCTATTATATAGGAAGCTGATCATCTCAGGGCGACCCAGCAAGCCCACCCGTTCATATAATGATTAATTCAATTCCAAACAGGCATCTGAACGTACATACAACACAATGTATTCAGATTGCTATTATTTTGCTTATAGGTTACACGTTCTCTGGTGATTTACGTAGGCCTAACGACAGTTCAAAAAACAGGTAGAAATTCTACTGCTTAAAGTCTACACCTTTATACCGCCAGCATATACTTAAACTGAATCGTTTCCATTGTTTTTAAGCAGCTTTAGATGGACTGGATTAACTAATTCCAATCACCAGCCGCCCTTATGTTTGAGCCCGTTCATTTCCTGCGCTCTTTTCCCTCTTAATCTCTATGCATTTCCTGTCACCCAGGGACATCGTAGTACTCAGAGTACAGCTGGAAACGGCTTCTCGGGAGACGTCAAGGAATGAGGCTTGGTCGTTTTCAAAGAACATGTGGATTTGTTTAACTTAGCAAACTATATAATACAACTATCGACACCAAAAAATAACCAAAATGGTTTCAAGAATCCCCGGCTGGAGCAATGTAGGCTACACCTACAAATATGCCTTTATTTAATAATTAATCTGGTTCAACTGTGTTGAAATTGGATTTGCTACAGTATTTTCATTCCTGACTTTGGTAATGTGTTTATTTTGCAATGCTAACACTGCATAAACATATCATGGGCACGCAGACACCACCTTAAATATAGACTGTGACCCAAGGACAACCCTTAGCTTTTTAATTGCCCTTTAAATCCGCCGTATTTGGTGTGCTGTTCTCCACAATAGCGCCCAGTGCGCAATTAGCGTCGCTGGCGGGACACATACTGAGCCTGGAATCTGAGGAATGTGTCAAGGGTGCCGGACCATTTAGAAGCGGATCGGACCTCAATCCAAATCAGACACGGAGCGTGGGTTTGCTCCAAGCACGGTGAAAGTTTTTTTCCCATAATATAGCAAGTTTTCGCAGCCCTTGACTAAATTAGTTGTACGCGGATTATCTTTGGTAATCCAAAAACGGTAGTACTACAAGGTGTAGCAAATTCTAACCCTTTTTTGAATATAACAATGTTTTTATTGCTAGATCCTGATGACAGATGGTTAAACGGCGTAGGAGAGAGTTTATTAGGGAGAACACAGTTATAATTAATATTTGGCGGTACACGTCCCCGACCCCCCCTCCTACGCCCCTGTTTAAATACTATAACGCTGTTGCTCTTCTTTCCTACCTCGTGAAGTGATGCTGGTGGTTTGCACTTCTCATAATGCCGGTAATTTTGTTCGTCTGGTTTTGTTCAAACTTACCTTTTTATTTTTAGCGTTATTATTTTCTCAAGTAATTTGAATTATATGTCCTGACTTAACAGTATATGAGTGCACGGGGGCTGAGATCTGTAATCAGCCTGGATTGTCATCCAGGCAATCGCTGCCCCACCCGCATGCAGATCCTGTTTCAAAGGAGAGCTAAGAAAATGGCCCGGCCGGGTGTGAGGTACCCTTGTCTGATTCTGAGCCACCAGAACAGGGACGGTGCACCGTGTATCTGCTGTAAAGCCGGAACATTTTCATTATACTCCTATAACATACATAGGCCCATTTTCTTCACTTGGGTTATAAAAAAATCTATTATTATAGGCTTATTACAAACTGAGCCCAAACTGGATTCAGTTGCTCACCCTCATTGTCCCTTTTGAAGAGAGCAGTGCAAGCATCCGTAGCACGATATTCAAATGTATGTAATTTATGAAAATGGAGACAGGCAAAGCAAATTAAAACGCTTGATACCATCTCTGTCACGGGAGAACTTAGTCAATAGTCAAATGAGCTGTGCTGTTGGCGACTTCATCGTCATGGCTTGGTGGCTGCTACGATATGACACTGTCTGATTCCCGCATGAGAAGACTGCTCTCATCTTTCAATTTGCTTATTTTACAGTCTTTAAAACCTTTTGCTTCTCTCGATGGGGAGACTAAAGCACCTCATGCAATCTGCAGCCTTTCGTCTATAAATCCATTTATGTGTTTGCTAGTTTACCTACCGCACACGTAATTTCACCATAATATTTATTTCAGATAACTACAGGGATTTCTCATAGGGCGTCGAGTGGGAGCCAACACCGTACTGACATTTTCAGTGCTGACATTATGTGAACTGCAGTATAAACGAGATATGAATCAAGTAATAGCTTTGCTCTGTAGTGAGGAGGTATATACACACAATAGTGTTAGTATACCAATAGTATAGTACAACATAACAATAATACCAAATACTGGGATATCTAAGCACTTCTGACACAAATAATCCTGATTAAAATTATTATTATTGTCCATTTTAGTTAGCAAACTGAAAGATTTAGGAAGACTGGAAACGTTGCACCATCATCAAGACCTACCAATTTAGGATACTCCTTCTCTCCATCCTTTTCAGTCACCTCATTCAATCAATCAATAATTTCCTTACTGTTTTACTTAATCATTCACTGGTTTTCATGTGTTGCCATACTCTTCAAACCACTGGCAGAAAGTCTGAGTTTCCAACAGGAATACAGTCGGCTTTAAAACCTTGATATTACGGCATATTTCACACCTGGGCACCCTTTCCAAACAGCCGGTTTCTCCCTGACTTTCTCCTTAGGGTGAACAAAGCAGCTGTTTACATAGGATTTGCATTTATTTTCTTTCCAAAAATTTGTTTAGTCTAGCTGACGTCAAGATCTTTTCAGCACACAAGGTCAAACACGGCGCTGGACGCTTTCAGTAGATGTGCTCAATGTTTCTAACAATGCTCCATATCTGTGACTTATCAGATTCGATTATTGAATTATATATGGTCTACGAATAGGATCTCATGATTATGTTTTTAGTCATACTTGTTTTCATATTCAAACAAGGTTAAGAAGGTTATCGCCGGCAAAGCAGCAGCCAGCGGCAAGTGGTCTGAAAGTGATTAAGCCAGTCAGTCATAGCTGCTCTTTGCTTGAAAAAGCAGAAAGGATAATATTAATTCTGCTACAGCCTGATCACAGTCGAAAATTCAATAGGTTATTTAAAAACGAATGTTATTTAAGAATATGCTATTAATGGAGATCATGCACCGCTAAGGAATGACAAACACGCAACCATATAATTTCTGATATACGTTCAGCATTACAGTGAACAGCAGTGGACTTGCACTTCGTCGCAAAAAAGCACTTAGATGTGAATGCAGTGAAATATGGGAGAAGTAAAAGGATGGAATAATCTGTACTTTTTCCAGTCAATCCACCTAGAGCTGCCTATTCTTGTGGGAAATTCTTGTTTTATGTTTATTGTCAGACTCTTGTGAGGAGCCTGTCCAAGGAGCTGTAGTGGTTAGGTGTGCCCAGGCTGGGCCAGACGCCAGGTTAGCACAGAGTGCGCACACACACACACACACGCACGCACTCACACACACATTCTGGTAGGTATTACTTCCTATCTGATGTTGTTTATTGTACTAGGTCTCTTATGATTAGAGCTGTTGAGACATATCTGTGTGAATCGTATGTTATGACACTGTGGTGATCAAAGTTTTATTGTGATTAGATTTTTGTCATAAAATATGCACATGATTTAATATTTTAGTTAACAAAAACATACGCCAGATGGCTTCCTATCCTGTCACCTTCTCAGCTGCGGAGAAAGTTATCCAGCTAGCAGTGATGCACGCAGCATTTCCACTGCGTGTCTCCATTAAGTGCCCTTTTAATTGAAACGGGGAAAGATCTGCACTTCATGACCACCCCTTCCTCTTCTGTCTCTTAGGAATAAGGTCTCCCCTGTCACCGGACACCCACCTGGGATTTTATCCGCGGTCCTGAGAAACAGATGCACGTGTAGATTTAAGTATGGATTATAGGGACATGTCCTTACCAACGATGTGGGAGATCCGTGTGTTTAAGGGGGGTGGGGGCTGATTTGGTCCCTCGATGCAAAGACACCCAGCCTGCGCTGTCCAAAGCCAAGGCTAGGCTTTCATACCTGTAATCAGAAGGTTGCCGGTTCGAATCCCATGCTCAGCAGAGTAGCCACATCTTCATTGGACCCGTGAGCAAGGCCCTTAACTCTCTCCGAAAAATGGTCTAGCGGCGCTGGACGGATAACTGGCCTTGCGCCAAAACCACAGACTTCACTCTCACCTCTGTACACGTGTGTGTGTCTCGAAAGAGAGCAGGATCAATGTAGCAGTTTTGTAGAAATGGAAAATAAAGTTTCATTTAGTTTTCCGGAGAAACCACAGCACCAGCTCCACCTTACCTGTGCAGATCTGCCTTAGTCCATAAAAGTTCATCACCGGGCGAGTCTCTCACTTATCCACCTCATTTGTTCAGACGTGGGCATCCATCTCACTGTTTCCCACAATCCCTCCCCAGAGGTGGAGGAAATCGGACACGCACGGCGTGCGGCTGCCAAGACGATCGATACCCACCCTGTCAGAGAGATGACGAGCAGAGTGGAGAGGCGTCGTCTGATCGATGAGGTCGGTTTTGTCGCAGTGTGAGTTATTTGAGCTGCTTTGATAATCTAATTAAAGTTTCTCCAGTTAGGAGATTTGCTGCAATTAATGAGAGACTTAAGCTACACTGGCCACTTTATTAGGAACACCTGCCTAGAACTAAGCAGGACCCCCCTTGCCTATTGCTTGGCATGGATTCCACACCATGCGGTTTGGTTGGTGACATTTTTTGGCACTTGTGACTTTCCTGATGGCTTCTTGCCATTCCTCTCTGACCAATCTCGATAGCTTGGTGGTTTTGGTCACTGAATAGCTCTTCCTTGGTTCCTGCACCATCCTCTGTATGGTCTAGTCCAGGGGCCTCCAGCTAACCCAGACCTGCACGTTTTTGGGTTTCCTCTTATTTAACACACCCGATTCAACTTCTCTGCTAAGTACCACCCATTTCTTCAGCTGAATCAGCTGTGCTGGAACAGGAAAAGAACTAAGCTGAACAGGGCTGGGACTCTCCAGGACTAGAGCTGGAGACCCCTACTGTAGTCTGTGTGAGAATCCCCGCATGGTTGCCATCTGTGAGATACTGTACCAGAACCATGGAAATCACTTACATCAAGCCTCCTGGCCATTCCGAAGCTCTGTCAGATGACCCTCCTGACCGTGTCAGTCTGCTGTATCCGCTGAGTCGCAGCCACATGACTCTCTGTTAGTAGGAACAGGCTGTTGCCATAAACAATCAGGTGTACCTAATAAAGAGCCTGCTCCCTACAAAGTGGTTGCAACTTACCCCAGTTAACTGAAGTATCACAAGATGGCAGCAATTCTGCCCCAACCATGTTTTATTGCTGATAGCAGTTCCACCTCCAGGTGAAAATCAATTCTTTGTCTTCCCCAGTGGGTTGTGTAAAAGTCTTGAAATGGTTTTGAACATCGTACCAAATAAATTAGACACGTTTGCCTCACTGTCAATAACAACATTTCTGTGACTATTCAGCACAGTGTCACGCAGTTTGGCTACCTTTCGTTCTGCCCTTAAACCAAATTTCCCCAATAAAAATGTAAAATGAAAGTTCTTGTACTCAGAGGATCAGAAAATGATTTCCCAGCCCACACAGACCCTAAGCATTTTCCATCATGCCAACTTGGAGTCTAATTTAATTAAATTTTAGCCGAGAGACACTCGCCTCCAAATTTGAAAATGAGTCCAGCATGGTTTGGCAGCACCACCAGGGCCCATATATTTATGCACCAAATAATATTCTGCCATCGCCATTGGACCAGTAAGGGTCATGTGATGACCTTGTGCCATTTGAAACCGCCCGAGGAAGCATGCAATGGCCGGATTCGAACCTACAGCCCCAGGGGTTTGAGGTGATAGACGTGCCATACTGACAGTTTGCCTGGGAATTCTGCGGCTTGCTGGGAAAGTTGGGACCGACTCCATGTCCCGGCTCAGCATGAAGACCTTTGCCTGCTGGAGCCGCAGAATAGCACAGAAAGCAGTGATATGGAAGTGAGATGGACCAGGTGGAGTGAAGGAGCTCATTCCAGTGAGGTGCCTCTGCTCCAGTGAACGAGCTCATTCCAGTGAGGTGCCTCTGCTCCAGTGAATGAGCTCATTCCAGTGAGGTGCCTCTGCTCCAGCGTGGACTCAGCTTGTGGAGCAGGGACGTGCGGGGTGGGCTGGGGGTGCTGGGAGGGGTGCCGTTTTTGTCCAAACAATTGATACTAGCTCCCATTTAAGGTCCCGAGTGGTTTATGATCACCAGCAGTCACCAACCTTATATAAATGCTGTTTTGGTTTGCCAGGGAGGGACTTACCCCCCATCAGCAAATTAAAATCGGTCAAGCACCTTTCCCTTCATAAGTCTCTGCCCTGCCCTATGCTGGAAAATCTGTTGGGTATCAGTGGGAGCTTCTAGAACATGCTCATCATGACTCTGATGCTCTACATCTCGTTCAGGAGGCTGTGGAGGAGATCAGGAGAATGAGAGAGAATGAATATCCATCTTAAGATGTTAAGTGCTTTCCCCTACTTTAAATGGTCATTTACATGCCCTGAAGAATGTGGGGGTCTAATTTCTCTTGCAGGGGTCTCTTAGGGAGACTATGTAAGGGGTTTGAGACACAAGTCTGGTGCTGATCAGGTCTTCTCACATCTCCACCTTGGGCTGCTTAATCTTCACCTATGGGGCAGCCCGAGAGGGTCCTCCTCGTCCCACACTGCCTCCTCCAGCTCCTGTATGACGCCTTCCAGAATCTGTCCATCTAGAGTATAAAAAGTGCACTGCGAGATCTCACTGTACAGACATCTACAGAGTTTTAGTATTAAGGCGTAGTAAAGCAGGCCTGGGACATTTCTGAGCTACTGAGGGTGACGGAAGCTGCCCTGGGAGAGGGACCACCTGTACACTCACAGCCATGTGCAAACCAGCCTGTGGTTCACACAAGATTTAACCCTCTGAGAGGAGGTTGGAGATCAACATGGCGAGACCATGGGTGTTGAGTTAGGAGGTCCCTTAAGCTGCTGACACGACTTGATGAGTTTCGGCAGCCCTCAGACATACCTACTTCACCAAAAAGACAACGATAATTTCCTGCCATTATGAAGAATAGAACAGTTGTCAGGGTGGATGGGGAAGGGCTCCAGTCATGAATGTAACCCCTCACTCTCCTGCCCCTGCAGTCAGAAAGAGGCCGCGGTCATGTGACCATCACGCCATGAGAGATGTTCCAGAATGAGTCACCAAGTAGCCAAAGAGACGGAACGGTTCTGCAAACCAGGTCCCCTACATAACAAGTCCACTGTTCCTGGGGTCTTGTGATGGTAGTTAATTTCATTAGTGTACATTCCAGAAATCATATTTCTGGGAGACAGTGTCACGCGGACAATCAACAAATATTGCTGCGCATGGCCTTCTCCTGGGAGGTGTGGCCAGTACCACACTCATTACCTATGACAGCTAGAGGAGCCAATCAGCATGCAGCATGTTCATTCTGCACATTCTGCAGATTCAAGGAATCTGTCCACAGCAGAACTTAGGGCCTCTGGTGCAGGTTTATAATTCCGCTTGACTGAGGGCCGCTGTTTGGCGGCAGGAGAAGTTTCCTAATCCTATTATGCTGCTGACTTGGAAAAAAGGGGCTCTTTTCCTGCAGCGTGTTCAGTCCGGTTCAGTCGTTATGGTCATACCATCGTTGAACGGCTGTAACCCAGGCAAAAAGCCAACCAGCACTGAAAACATTTAATGCACCCTGTGCTTTAATGTAAGTAATCCCAGCGGACTCGAAAGCTAATCGCTACTCCTGATGTTCGAGTATACGGGGCCCGGTACCTGCTGCAACGTGCAGTCAGAGCCTCAGCGAACCTGCCTTCGAGTTCATCTCAAAACTAGGGGATCAATGAACGTAAAGCCAGGTGCCCTTTCAGGTCTATATATAACAAATCCACCCGTGTGTTGATGCAGTTCCCACATGTTTAGTAAATATAGAAGCCTGAATTTGTGTGCAAATTAATAGCTTGGGGGACTGCCATGTGTGGAGTTTTCAACCAATCATGAGCCTCTCGGCGGGGAGGGGGGGAGGGCAGGTGCTCGTCTGTGGTGGCTTCATGTCACCATGGAGATGGCGGGTCCCAGAGACGCCCACTCGTATTGTCTTTGGGATGACACGCCTCCAGAGCTCTACAAAAGGGCTGGGGTTGTGTTGGGGGCAATCCCAAAAACAGGTTCAAAGTTCTTCCCACTAAACAGGTCTATTATATTTATCTGAGGCAGCCACTGTGCACAAACACAGCTACAGGGCTCACTGGCATCTGCCTGCCAACATGGCTGACGCTTGGCCTGCGGGGGAACACCAGTGATGCCTCCACATCATTGTCCCTAAGTCTCAGAGGAGACGCAGTGCACATTTCACCTGTCGCTGTATCACTGGCAGGTGTGGAAAATTACCTCACGCCCTGCAGTTGCCAGATTTACGAGGCAACTCTGCCAGTGCACCCACCTTCCCGCCTTACTTGTTTTATTAATATGGCTGTGTGGCTTGCGGGGGGCAACCCGAATGACCGGGGGGGGTGGATTGTGTTTGTCGGAAATGAGCACTGAACTCACCAGTGTGTTTCCCCAGTCTCCTCTGCCTTAATTTCAAGTTTCAGATTCTATTGTCATGAGTTCAGAGGAACACTGTGACATTCTTAAGCCACAGTTGCGGGGGAGGGGACAGCTGTATGGCAGGACAATAAGACAACGAGAACAGTGCAATAAAACACAATACAGTGCAATATAAGACAAGTGGACAATAAATAGGTGATAGAACAGGGTTAGGGTTATGGTGGCCCTTTGGTAAATAACACAGCAGTTCTGTGAGGTCCAGATGCACATCACAGAAGCATTTAATCAGCCAGTGACACCTTAACGCCAGTGTATGGGTGCTGGATTTGCGGCAGCACCTCAGTGCCTCTTGGCTCTGCCGGTTCAGTGGAGTTCTGAAGTTCTCCTTGTGTTTGTACAGGTTTCCCCCTGCTGTTCAAAAACATGCAGTTAGCTGAACTGGCATTCCTAAATTGCCCATAGTCTGTGACTGTGAGTGTGTGCCCTTTGCTGAACTGGCAGCCCATCCAGGACCTTGCCTTGTGCTTCCCAGGACAATGGCCAGGCTAACAGTAAGTCTGATAAGCTATTATTGAAGATCAAGGAATGGATAACACTGAAAGGCAATATAAGAGGAAAGATTAGGGACCATCTGCTATGAATTTGCTGAGTTTTGAGTGTACCAAGGAAACAACTTTTTTTTTTTTTTTTTTGTATCTGGCTTCACAGGCTCTGAAATTTCATCCTTAGCTGAACTTAAGGGGTGTGAATTTCAGTAAAAGTGACGGGGGAAAATAGGTCAAACTCCAAATTCAATCAGTATTTACATTTAATACCGCATCTCATAATCCAGTTAAAAGCATTAATAGCAGACAAAAAAATAAGTTCAAACTGAAACATATGAAGGTTTTGTTATTTATTTATTACTGAGACACTAATATTTTGCTGATGCCCGCTGGCTGTCAAATTTTGGAGTTGAACTAAAGAGTTTGTAAGGTGGGGCACATAAAGAGTGTCTCACGTTACTCATTACTTCTACGATCTATATTCACAAGGCCCCCGGATAACGTGACACGTTTAACATTAAATAAAGCACCTGTCGAAGTCGGGCGCCATGCCCATCGCCGCTACAAAGGCTTCTAATGTCCACCATGTTTTCCTGCTCGATTCAGCCGTGCTGTGGATTATGAGCCAAATTAGAGTACACTTGTCTTTCCTCCATTTCAATAGAAGAAATGGAAGAAACGTGACAAGGAAAAAGAAATGCTTTGTTAAGACAACCCTAAAATTCGGCATAGAATCTGTAGAAAACCGCCAGTGGTTTTGCTTTTTTCTACGTTTGGGACTTCGCACATGCGATTGTGCTCCGTGGCCGAGGTCACAGTAGCGGCCAGACCTCCCCCGGTCTCCCGTCAACAAATCTGCGCGTCTATATCTCCCACCCCCGCCAGGCGCCAAAAACAGTAATTCGGCATTGTCATTTTATTACACATTCGGAACGATACAAATAAATAATAACATTTAAAATTACGAATATATAAATATAAAACAGAAATTAAAATAAAATCTGATTCATAAATATTAAAAAGAAGTAGGCCTACTAAAGATAAAACAATTCGTAGTATATAAAAATAAAAACAATCGAATTTTTACATTTTACATTTCATTACATGCATGATATTATACTCATAAAAAGATTAAATTAAATAAGCGCATACCTTTATCATTTGCATGTCTCCTCTTCTTTCCTCTTTTTTCCTATACTGTGCACCTGATGGCTTGCATCTTATCTTATTCATTTCTGTTAATTTGGCACTCTAGCATCAATACATTACCTATCAATACATTACCCATCCCCCAAAAACTGTCAACCAAAAGTCACAACTAAACCAATGCAATTTGGTGGTGTGCATACTGGCTTTATATATTATTCTTAATGATGAAAAGTGCAACAGTATGTCTCTGAAACTATATATTCCCAGTATTATGAATGAATTGTGATTTATTTGGTAGAATTTCGTAGTGTGACTGATTTAACTAATTGCATTAGTACTGTACAAAGTTAGAGATGCGCTATTTGATTGATTGCCCCGCTCCACCCACTTCTGGCTTCTAGCGAGGCGACCTGAGGTAAACCGAGCCCCGCCCCCGTCCCCATCTTCTGATGTGCATGGTAGCCTGTCTAGCTCACAAACCGCAACCAAGGTGCCCTTTTCGACAAGGTTAATCAGCCCACACGGTAGTGTGATATCATTGATGTGACGTGCAAATATCACCATTCAATTTTATTTTTTTTTTTGTGGACGCCGGCTGCCAGTGTCGCCCGTGTTCTTAAATCCGCCGGTGCGGGGTATAAGCTGGAGGAGATGCTGCGGGCTGAAAAACTGTATTTCGGGGCTGCTTATGCATGAAATAAGCTTCCTCCAAAGAGATGTATAAACGGTGCAATTAACCTTTTGTGATTTAAAAGCCACAGCACTTTCCCTCTGCTGTGGATGTTAATCCCAGGAAAGGAGGTTTGAAGACCCCATTTTCCACCGTTTCCCCCAGCGGTTTAAATAACGTCGCTTCCATTTATTTCATTAGCGCATAGAAATTGGAGTAGATAGTGGCAGCAATGATGAGGTCAAAGCAATGTGCGAAAAATACTGATAAATACACGTATACCCGTTTACATCGAGTTAGGTTCATTTGTTTTAAGACGGTCAGTTTAAACACACATACTATGCATCGTGGCTTTGTCCCTTTCGATAACTTGCCAATCCTGCAATGAGGTGTATAAAGCCCTGAGAGATTTCTACTACATATTCGAGTTGGTCCTCATTTCCTTGACTTGCTATAATAGTTCCTGTTGATTTAATCATAATTTTTCGTCCGCCACGAAAAATGCTTTACAGAGTGTGATTTAGACGTCTTTGAGTTCATCTGATACTTTAAGTCCTCGTTACAGCTCGTCTTTCACCGCGTAGATCCAGAAGGCTATATCCGAATTAATCTTACCCGTTCATTTGGCTTATGTTATTTGTTTTGAATTCTAAAATAAGCTCACACAGGGTTCATAACACCCCATAACAACTGGATAAGCGGAGGATGGATTTCAGCACGACATCAAAATCTATATGCAGGCAAAGTAATTAAAGTAGAAAATATTTTAATGAGGTAATAGTTTGTTTCTTCTTGATTAGTAGACTTGTTTATACATTTTGACTGGCTTCGGGGAATTTTATTTTTCTTGTCAGTGTCGGAACCTTCAGTAAGAGGGGAGACGGTAGCAGAGGGGAAAGTAATACTAACTGCACCCATAAGCGGAACTGCGGCGGCGGAGCGTAATGATGGCGGACGTCCCGAGTGATGCTCCGCAACGTGAGTATCTCTTCGAATTGAGGGACAGTCAGTGCGAAAGTATATATGCAGAATATTCACTTTAAATTAAACACTGAGTACGTTTGCTTTTTGAGGTATTTAGTCATATTGCTTATGTGTATAGTAGCAGGTCTCAGTTGGCGTCATGTTAATAGTGAAGGTAAATCGCACCAAAAGTTAACGACCTACTCAACTACTTAAAGTAGGTGACGGTGTTGTACTGAGTCATCCTCGATAACAGGGTCACCAGTTGTCACGCATCTGGCGTGACACTCGCCCTTTCAGACTCAAACGCTCGCGCGAGAAATCTTACGCGTTAGGGTAGTTTGCAAGCCCTACAGACTATTTACATGGTAATAAAACTGTTATATGTAAATGCGTCTGTAGACTGGACTCGAATTGAAAATCTCACTCCAGCCAGCTGACAAAAGTTGGCAACCCTGCTATAACAGTACAAAATGAATACATGTGCCATGTTTCTTGCTAATAAAATCAAGTGTGGTTTTCCAGTGTGAAAATTATTAAATATTAGAAATAAACTTTTGGCTGCCATGAGGTTTTTACTGCGTTGAACTAAATGCAAAGTTATATATATTAGAGGTGCTGCTAGAAATGAAAGCACATCGTATCCCCCCCCCCCCCCCCCACCAACCCAGATGAATCCAGTTTTGTTTCGGTTTTTTAGAGCCCCTACATATATTTTATATATGTAATTATATTTGGCATATTAAACTTGTTGTTAGATCTGTCTGTGAAATTTATTGGCCATATTAGCAGTATAATTGCTTTTATATCTCTAGATTTAATAAGGAGGACAGGTACAGTCACTTAACGTTTGTGTTCTGCACAATCCTGAGTAGCTAGCCGCTTTTGACTGGGGGACCCACACAACAAAGTTTGTGCCCTTGAATACAAGGACTGGTGCTGATCCTCTTCATGCGGAGAATTTGCCGTGTTTTTCCCCCCTTTCCCAGACTGCCCTGGGACCGGCAGCGCACAAGCCGGGAAGAGTTCTGCATGTCAGGGTTGCCCCAACCAAACCATATGTGCCTCTGGAGCAACCAAAGCTCCAGATCCCGGTATGTTAACAGCATTAATGTGTCCGTGAGCCAAAGGCTCAGTTACTATTGCAATTATGAGCGTTTTTGAAAGTGATTCTAACAGAATATTCCTATAGTAATTGATACATGAATTTTGTATAAAACCCAGCCTTTGTATCCTTTTCGGTAGACAGCTAATACTGGCAAACAGATAAGTGGGATGGACTCCAGTTTCACCCTGACTCCTTATTGCATGCATGAATAAATGGATGGATGGATGGATGGATGGATGGATCAGTCAGAAGATGAGCATGTTTCCTCCACACTTTGATGGACCTTTAGCCCGGTACCTTGGTTTCCTCTTGGTTCTTGCACACGGCAGCAATCGAGGAGATCCGGGTGAAGATGGCCTCCGTCAAGCACAAGATCCTGGTGCTGTCAGGGAAAGGCGGCGTAGGCAAGAGCACCGTCAGCACGCAGCTGGCGCACGGCCTGGCCGGCGACTCCTCCACAGAGGTACCTCATTCCATATCCTTTCAGTTTCTTTTTACATTGCACCCTTCATAACGCCATGGCTCCATGCGTGAGAAGTTTGCAGGTTCTCTGTCATCATGGGGTTTTTTCCAGTTGTTAACTGGAGTCACCAAATTGCCCATATTTGTGCATGTGTGAGTGACTGGTGTGTGAGCGTGTCCTGTGCTCCCCATGATGAACCCATGATACAGGGAAGAGGGGAAACGATACCAGAAGATAACAGTGCAGAGGAGAGATGTTTTAAAGGTGTCCATGTTGTTAAGGCTGAGAACTGATACCTGTATCAGGTCAGGATTGAGACAGAGTTACTGTTTTACTGACTTTAGAAGAGGTTTAAAGTTAAACCAGGAACTTTTTTAAATCAAAAGCTAATCTCAAGCATATTTTTGGAAAATTTTAGCTGCTTGTAACATTTTATAATTATTTTTGTTTTTACCTTTTTTGGTTATTCTGTCTATTGCAGTACCACTTTGCTCTCACCGTGAAAGGCAAGGCCTTGTGCTTTGTGACTCTGGCACTTTGATGTGCGTTTCTGCTGTTGAACCAGTGACTGTTTAAACGGTCTCTCTCTCTCGGTGGTTAGTGGCAGTCAGACAAAGTGGTGTCTATAATTTACCCGTATAATTGTATGTGCATTGTGGATGCGCGCGCAGGCGTTCGCGTGCGTGTGTGTGTGTGCATGCGTGTGTGTGTGTGTGCGCACATATATGCACCCTGCGGTGGACTGAGTTCACGGTGGCTCCCTTTTGCTATGTGTCTCCTGGCATCGTCCCCCAACCCTCACCTACGCTGTACTGGGTAAGCAGTCGAGAAAGGTGGATGCACTGTCAGGATATTTCTTTACTCAAAACATCACAACCTGTTTTTGTTTTTTCCAACAGTTTATTTTGGCGCTGTCCTTCTTGGTTGTGAACAATTCCCACAATGCACTGTGCGTTGATTTGTGGTTGCAAACTTTGCCGCTATAACAGGACAGCCCATATTTTCCTCTGGGCAGTTTTTGGGTTGTAATAATCCTTGCTGATGGTGGGGGGGGGGGTGGTCACGCCCATTTGCAATTCAGCCTTCTCCCCCCTCCCCCGACTCTGCATTGCTCTCTAGTTTGTTATTTGATGCTGACGCTGAGTGCTTTGGGGGGGCGTGTCGAAGGAAGAGTTTGAAATGTGGCCCCGCCCATAAGCTCTCTGAAATGGAAACGTGCTCCGAGACATTGCAGCATTGGGGTCAGCGCTATTTTATCTGCATCTGTATGGATCAACATGCGGGATAGTTTTCCTTCCTGGCCACGGTGCCCCCCCCCGCACCCCGGTCCCCCCGTAAGGAGTCCGGCTGCAAACGAAGTTAGCGACGCCCGAATGAAAACATCCCGTTTTGCTGTTTCGTATTTTTTTGTTCCTCCTTCCTGTTTATAGAGGCCGTGTGGAAACCGGGGGCCGTTCTGACCCCTCCACTCGCTCAGGGGTTTTCTGTTTTGCCGTTGTCATGGCGAGCGCCCGGAATGGGGAAGTGGCAAGTGGAGTCACAGCCTAGCGATCCACTGGCCCCCCTGGCCAACTTCAGGCCCCTCCATGCCACGCTTTTCATTTACATTATCTGTCACCAAATGCCACATCGGATTTGTTAGATTCTGTGAGACATGCTGTTGGTTAAAAAGGCCCACCTTAGCAACCATGGCCATATGGCACGTATGTAACAGTGCGCTCTGGGTGGGACGCTGGCCCCCATCCTGTCCCCTCCCCTTTTTCTGAGGATCCCCCCTCCCCTCTTCTTTTCCTGTGTTGTGTGTCTTTCCTGGGGAAACTCACACTTCAGCTTTTAATCAGTTCTGAAAGCTGTCATTTGCCATCCTGAGATTTATTTTTCCCGAGGCGTGAGGCTAATGAATTTAAGCTGCTGACGGGCTGGCCTGGGGGGCGGGGTGGGGTGGGGGGGTGCCCTGAGGGTTGTGGCACTGCCATCTTTCTGCGCCAGGCACTTAACCCTGCTGATGAAATGGATTAAGTCCAGGAGCTGAATGATACAGATAAATTGCGCGAGATTAAAAGAAAACAGGGTGTGTTGCTGTCTCATCTGAGGGCCCATGCCCAGAACGGACCGACACCAGATGCAGTCAGGCCCGCTTCCTCTCCCCCCCCACTCCGGGGCCCCGCAGCTGTCCGCACGTGTGGGCGAAATGCCATGCCCCCGCCCTAATGTACAGTTCCCCCCCCAGAGTTCTCTTTTGAGCAGAAGCTGCCTCATGCTGCCTCCACCCATCTGAAAAATCAATAGAGACAGCGTCTACCCCCTCCTCTATAGCCACATGTTCCCCCCCCCCCCGTTGAAGCCTCTTGCCACTGCCTCCTGAGCAATTCAGATAACTCCTGTAATTGGAATTTACACCCATTCAGCTGGGGTGGGTCCTGGAAAGGAGGATATTTTCATTTCACTGCTATTTTCAGGCCAGAAAGGAATGTGAGAGCGCCCCCTTGTGGCCGCTCTCTGTGTCCCGGACGTGAGGCCGTTGCGTGGCCTCAGAAAAGGCTCCACGGTGTCATCCTCTGGCTGCCTGCCACCATGCAAATTTACCATGTAAATGGTAAAAGGCGATAAACTGTGTGCCTCCTGCAGGGAGGGGCATTTCACAGCAAACCTAGATGTTGGGGGGGGGGGGGGGGGTTCCCCAGGATGTCAGCTGAGAAAGGAAGGGCTGCTGTGAAAACAGACGCCCAGGGTGGCTGTGATTGTGGCAGACAGTCAGCCCATACACATGCAGACTGATGTGACGGGGGGGGCTTTGTCTGGAGCACCGAGTTATAATGAAGCCAAGTGTATTTGCAAGAGCCGGCAGAATCTAGTGCAGCCATGGGGTGATTTCCCCAAACCGTGGGCTGATGATGGTAGTTCAATGCTTTGTGGTCTTTCTTACCCTCTGTTCAGGTTGCTCTGGCTCATCAGATGGATGCATTTTAAAGTGAAAATGTGCTCAGATGTGCATCCCTGACACTCAGGTCGCTGGTTCAGAGATTAATCTGAATTGTTTTTAGCTGACGGGAGAACAGAAACCCCCATTGATCCCCTGCGTGGCATCACCAGAGCCGCAACTCAGAGCTAATCCCCTTTGTTGCTGACGCAGATTCGGGTTTCTTAGAACGTGTTGCATCGGTCAGTTTTCCCATGTGAATTCTAACTGAACGGCATTCTGGGTAATCACAGGCAGTATAAAAAATGTTACCAGCTAATTTATACTATTAGATACAGGGAACTCGTACGCTTTGCGCTTGGATGCTTAACCTCAAACCAAAGATCCAGAGCTTAAAGAAATCGGATGAAAGAAATAAAGACAAGAAACTGTGTTTCAGTGTCTGTCTTATAGTTTCTGCCCGTAGACAGAATCATCGGCTGTTCAAAGGGCTTTGCTGAAGCCGGCCGTCTGTCTTCTCCCGGCCCCCTCTGCTTTTCCCTGAGGAGCGATGGGAATTCCTAGCATTCTCAGAAAAAATTAAGCCCCCATCTTTCTCAGCCTGCCCCTGGTTCACGCGGGGAGGGATGTGACCCCATTCTGACCCCGGAGACACCAATGACGGAGTGAGAAAGAGAAAGAGAGATGGCTTGTTGACTGAAGATGGGTCAGGGCGGGGGCCAAAGGCCCAATCATAAATGTCTCACTCAAAGGAGAAGTGTCTTTTGAGCTGGCAGAGAGCCTCTGGGAGCCCCTCTGGTGTGTATGGGGGGGGGGGGGGTTGCTGTTACCATACATCCTTCCCAGTTTGACACGGAAATGTCACCATTCGGGGAAGGTCTTGTTTCCCAAGCTGTGTGCGGGCTGAGCGCCACATGAAGACTCACTGCTCTACATAAAAACCTCTGGTAGACAATGTGTGTTTGAATATATATGTACGTATGTGTACCTTACTCAGGAAACTTACTATTGTACTATTCTTTCAAATGTTTCTTATTCTACTATTTACTTTGATACTATATGTGCTACTTGTAAATGAGACTCCTACCTCAGTTCATCTCGCTCTGAAGCTGACTTTGGCTTTCGGCTTTTCTCTGCGGGGGATGGGTACGATGTGAGCCGGGAGCTGGACCCGTTTGAGGCCATGGCATTGCCTACTGCAGCTGAGCTTCAGCCTGAAGCAGCCGGCCGGGCTGGATTAAATTTTCCGTATTGAGTATTTTCCTGAATATTTTTGATTCTCACGTCTTACAGCTTCGAGCTCAAGTGAAGTCCTTTCTGCCATCTGATCTCCTGCAGGAATGGTCACTGGTGGGGTCCTGCCCCTTCCTAAGGTATCCAACATGTGGGGGGGGGGGTTGTTGGAGGATCTCTCCCCAATTTCTGGATGCACCTGGGTTGTTAATTCATTGCCACAATGAGTTAGGTCAGGAGTTTGGTCTAACGCCTCGTCGTTCGTTCCGGGGCAGGGTCAGAGCAGGGAGTGGCTCATAAGGCCCCCCAGTGCTGTGTCATAATCCCACCCCCGCGAGGTTGCAGGCTTGTGTGAAATAAATGGTGCTGACTGCAGCGAAACAAGTAACTGATAAAGTACAGTGTCTGGTATGGACTAACATGGCTGTACCGCGGAACAGGAGACAGTGTTTTTTCATTAATGTTTCTTGCTTTCTGCACCCGCTAAGCAAACATGCAGGGCATCTAAGTGACGCCATTTTTATCCAGCGTAAGGACTGTAACTCGTGTAACTGGTGCATTCAGCCGTTTATCTTTGCATGTGGGTTCGGATGATTCTAAAGCATTGTCGTTTGCACAGAAGTACAGTAAAACGGCAGCAGATTTAACGTACAACGATAAAGAACAATAAATACGATATAACGAATAGTGTGAACGGTAACATACATGCAGTGCTGTGCAGGTTGAATAGGAGGTACCCAGCAAGACGGTGCATTCAAGTCTTTAACTACTACGCCACCTGCTGCCCACTGTATGCACCCGCGCTGATTAAGAACTCTAGAGCCATTCACTGATTTTTCTCGTTTTTCCTTTGGTTCCCTGAATTTGATAAAGGTGTTTATGATGTTATCCTTATAATTCAATCATTTAAAATGGGATGGATATGGCCTCCATCATTCGGGTTGGGTCAGCATCCTTTTAATGCTCTTTGCACGACTTTGCACAGCCGTGCAAAGCACCGGTCGCAGAACTCGCACAGATACCTCGGATCAGGCAGTCCAGCCTCTGATCCAGGAGGCTCTGTCTTTGGTCCGTCTGAATTTCATGGATGTTAATTTCTGCATCCCTCCATGTCCGGTTGTCGTCTTTGCGCTGCGGTTGCTAAGCCTACAGAATGTTGTCATAACAAGACGGTTTCCTGTCGGAACTTTAACTGGGATTATGTGTAATCGCTGGCCAGGGCTGCACTTCCCCATCGCCGAGTTTCATGTGTGTCAGCTGACATGTTCCGGTGGATTTTTTTCTTCCTCTCAAACACGTCAAGCCGTCGCCTCGGTCTCATCGGGCCACTGAGGGGACGGTGAGGTGCACAGAATCCCAAATGAATTATTGGCACATTTCCTGCAGCTTCTGGATGAGGACAAGGGTGATGATAGGACTGCAGAGGCCTCGGATTGTATGGGACCAATTGTGTGTAAATGCCGCCCCCTATTGTCCAGTCAGACTTTGCCGCTTTTATTGAGAAGAGGGAAGTACTGTGGCTGGTCTCGGAAACTAACCTGCCACCGTGAAACAATAATCTTGAGCTAAATCGGTAAAAGTCAATACAAATCAACAGTTTTCTAATGATAATACATTATATTTATCGGTGCCTTTCTAGACACTCAAGCACACCTTACAGTGAATGCAAAAGAGCAATATAAATAATAAAACCATAATAATACAAAAAAAATACAGGAATAAAAACATAAGTTAAATTAAACAAAGCAACTGAATTCACAGAGAGAAAGCCAGTTTGAACAGATGGGTTTTAAGTATTCAAGTAAATAAATGGGTAAATAATTATTATTTATTATTATGTAACAGTTTTCTGAATGGGCCAGTAGGTGGCGGTGTGGTGACACTGGCTTTGTGTTCTGGCTATTGTGTTAGTGTAAGCTTGACTGAGCTGTTTTCTGTTAAAAACGTTGTCTGCCGATTATTTTGGGTAAAAACATCAGAGCTTGACCTGAGGACGGGCACATTTCCTCATAAACACATAGCCGTTTAACTGGCTGAGCATGGCTTATTGTGTTTGTGGGGCAAAGGCAGTCAATTAGAAAAAAAGCAATAATGAGAATATAAAACACATGGACCATGGATCTGTCAGGCCTGGTTCAGCAAAGCTTCTTTCCGCAGCCCGGTCATAACACTGCAAGAGATTAGAGGTTTACAGTGGGAATGAAAGTTAACGTTACATAAAATTCAATGAAGCAGATTGAGTCGAGCTCCTGGCCAATGGTGTCCATTGCGAGGGGGCATGTGGTGCCGTTTGGGAGCCTTTTCTACATTGCCCTGGTTTACCTGAAGCAGGCTTACGATGACCGCTCACTTCCCGGGGCTCCAGCCAAACAACCAAGGGTGCGTTTTCCCAAAAGCTTCTGCTAACTACTTTATATGGTTTGACCCCTTCAGTCGCATGGTGCCAGCTCTATAATAGCTAACGTAGTTAGCAACTATGCTTTTGGAAAACGCGCCTCCCCCTAGTAACTCATTCCTCCCACCATTAGGTGGCGCTGCTGGACGTGGACATCTGCGGACCGTCCATTCCAAAGATGATGGGTGTAGAGGGAGAGCAGGTATGTGTCTATATAACCAGTTAGATGGTTCGATGTGTTTTATGAGGCTGCAAGCTTGTTATGCACTGAACCTAAATTGATGACCTCTATTCTTGACTGCTACATCAGTGATTTGGAGCTGGAAAATATCTCAGCATTTTAAGGATGGTGTAAATCAGTCCCCAAAATTTGGGATTGTCCTGTGGCACATTATTCAGCTGTTTTTTTGGTGCAAATATGACGTAAAATGCAGAGTGTTTATTATGAAGTCAGTGCGCTGAGGCCCGTTCTCACACTCACAGCTGTCGTTCTTAAAAAAAACCCACCATTTTCCTGGAAGATGGCCAAAATCCCACTTGAATGGTGTAAAACACAGGCCAGTATGACCTCAGCTTATTAGATTTTCCTGAAAGCGCTATTTAGAAATCTCTAAAATGGTCACAAACATGCAAATGTGTTTCATATTGAGTCAGAAGTAGTCAAATTTGGAGATGGTTGGTTAGGCCCCCTCAAAGGCCTCTGACACCTGCCCATTCATGACCATGTGTTGTAGGAGGTGCAGATAACAGTTATCTAACTTTAGAGCAGAGCTCTGGTCACCCCAAGGCTAACAGTTAATCTGCTTTTATGGGCACGCAAAAAGTCACAAGGCCTTATTATATCAACTTTTGTTGTCATGGCAGTAATGAGTGTGTCACTCTGATCATTGGTTTCTTTTTTGTTGTCGTCTTTTCCTTGTAGGTCCATCAGAGTGGCTCAGGCTGGTCGCCCGTGGTAAGAGGAATCCACGCCACGGAGATGCTTTGCGGGTGCTTTCGGCTGTACGTTGGGGGAAGCTGCTCACAGCCGTGCAGGAAGTTAGGCGGAGAGGGAACTGCGCTCGCCAGAATTGATCTCTCTGATAAAGCCCAAGCAGTAACATGCAGGCGTACGATAATGTGGTGGTGATGGATGTGGTGGGCGGGTCCTGGCGCGGTGATCTGTTGCTGAAGTCCTGCCAAGCTGACTCCAAAGGATGAAAGAATGCGGCTCGTCTGGGCCGGCCGAGCCAGCGTATCGCTGAAGATCGCAGCCAGCCTGGCATTTCGTGGGAGCGAAGTCCACCGAGCCTGCCGCCAACGGTGTTAGCGCTAGCATTAGCATTGAGTGCATTAGCATTGAGTGCATTAGCATTGAGTGCATTAGCATCTAGCACTGATCTCTCCCGGTTGGAGACTCGTGCTTCTTTTGCGATGACTTAGACGTCAGTTTTTCATCTTGACAGCAGAAGGCGATAACGTGCGATTATCAAAGAGCCGCGATCGCCTCCTGCCTGAATCCACAGGCTACGGGCAGGGGGCCGCTGGCTGATTCGCTCCACCATGCAGCCCCTTCCCACGCCGTTAAACTGCAGCGTTTTGATATTTCCATGAATTCAGGAATGAGGTGTGAGGGGCTCGTTCCTCATTGGAGGGAGACGTTTGTGGATTCCGGAATGCCTCCCACCATACGAGGAGCTTCAGAAACGTCAGTGTGGCCTGGACCAATCATCAGTGACGTGTCACAGGGGATTATGGGAGTGGCAGGGCGTGGATATTCCTGGCTCTCTGAGTGTGTGTTCCGGGAAAAGCCCATGGCACCTGGAACTGTGTGCTTTCCAATATATGGCACTCAGTCTTACATATGCCCCAACCTAGCTAACACATCATCACAGCATCCCCTGTACCCGTAAGACTTAGGACAGGTTAAGGGTAACTGAACAGGTTTATGTTAGCATAGTTGCTAACAACATTAGAAACGTACCTAGTTGTGACCAGGCAACTTAGGTTTCTGGCTAGTCACCGGCAGGTCGCTAAGCTTGTGGGAGGCGTAACCCAGTGCGATTGGATAATTATGCTGCTGTTTTTGTTAACAGGGATTGTCATTTTTACTTTGAATGCAATTGCTTTAATTAATTTTTTTGTTCCCTTTGTTGTAAAGGTTTGTGTTTTGACACTAAATGTTGTCCAGCTTGGAAATAACGCACAATAATGACATTTGAAAGATTCTCCTTTTTTTAGGAAAAATATTGAAAATTGTCTAAATCGAAATTCATGACTTGGCATCGAGATCGAAATTAAAATTTTGGTATCGTGGCGACACGATTTCTAGCGTTTGAGTAAAACATCTAGAGAGGGTATTGTCCTGTGAAGGCTGGCTTTCAGTCTTCTCTGAGGAACATGACATAGCTGACCTTCAGGTGACTGCCAGACAAAGCAGAGGTGACCCTGTGCATCACTGCTGTGTTTTATGTATGGAGGACAGGAAAACCTTTAAAGCCATTAAAGGGACTGCTTTAAACTAGTGTCGGTGTTGACAAAGGGCAACGCCCAGTCCCTTTGCCAAATTTCCATCCCGCCATAAAGATACAATCAGGTAGTACTTTTTTTTTAGCCTTACTTTGATTCTGGTTTTTCCGTGATCACCCAGCCCTATCGGAATGAGGGCCACATCGCCAGTGCAACGTGGTGATCGGCAGTGCTTTATGAACAGTCCAGAGCATGTTGCGTGTTCAGGAATGTCACACGGCTCTGCTGTCCCTTCCCCAGTACGTGGAGGACAATTTGGCCGTGATGTCAGTCGGCTTTCTGCTGAGCAGCCCGGATGATGCCATCATCTGGAGGGGTCCAAAGAAGAATGGTATGGCTTTGTTTGCACCAATCAGGGCGCTTTGCTGGTTAAGGCGGCTCGTGCACCAAACAAGCACAGCACGTGCATAATGAATAAAATGCAACGCGGTAAAGAGGATCAGGGCCATTTTCACTTCCTTGTTCTGCCGTGTTTCAGCCGAAATGCACCTCCAGGTTTTAGGGACGGTGTAAATTAACTACCGATGGTTTGGAAACGATTTGGTGAATTAAGCAGTTCTTTATTACGAAAATCTGAAGAGTAAAACGAAGAGCGTTTATTACATAAGCAGTTTGCTGTGCGCCAGCTGATGTCACTGTATGTGGCTGAAATCCCCCTTAAGTCGGCAGTACCCCACCCTCAGTGACGACAGCCTGACCTCTAAGACATTAGCATTTGCTATAAGCCGCAAACATTACGTGTAGAACTATCCTTTTGTGGTATTATGACAAGTAATTGCCACATGTATCATTTTCTGAGGGGAATGTGTACTTGCGTGCCACTAATGCCAATCTCTGACTGTGTCTCTCGTTCTGAATTTCACCCCGAAAATCCAGATGTTTCAGATCTGACTGACTCATATGTAGTGAATTCGGAGTTATGCTGTTTGGTGCTGCTACAAATGTCTGGCACGTCTGCCGATTGGCTCCCGTAGCTTCTGCCATCAGCCTGGTCTGCATTGTTTCCTCAGTTCTCATCTAGATAATGAGAAATAGTGGTCGGTGCTGGGGGCCGTTGTATCGTCGGTGTAAGTGAGGTTGGGGGGGGGGGGGTATTTTTCATGGTAATTGACTTGTTTTTAGAAGCCGTGGGAGGTGCTTCATTGGCTGTGTGCGTCCGCACTCTCTAGCCTGTCCAGCCTCGCACTTGCCGGCCTTTATTTATACTCTGTTAGCTTTCGCTTCCCCTTCAGCTTTGTGCTACCTCCCCCCGCCCACACCCCCACCCCATACGCACTTCCCTCTAGCACCCCAAGCTGAAAGCGGCCTTTTAAGCGACCGCGTGCGTTCTGCTTGTTTGGGCCCACCTGCTGCCCGCCCCCCCCCCCCCCCCCCCGCCCACC
>JAODJU010000045.1:11764621-11777654 GCA_026776725.1 Gnathonemus echidnorhynchus | reverse complement strand
TCCCCCCCCCCCCCCCCCCCCAGAATGCGCTGAGGACTATACTCAGTCAGTCAAGGCCCTGATGAGGGAAATCGCCCGGAAGACGGACCCGGAGAACGAGATGTCCGTGGAGTCCCTGTACATCGACGTTCCCCTGGTCCAGAGGCAGATACGACTTAAGACTGGGAAGAACGCGAGCAAGTGTCTGGAGAAGGAGTTGGTGGTGCTCAGCGATGCTGACAGCAAGAGGGCCAGACTACACAAGGGGCAGCTTTTTGAGGACATGGGGCAGAAGGGCGGCCGGCTGATTGCCCTGCTTGGCAAGGCCGGTGGGGGCAAGACCGCATTCGTGCAGAAACTCTGTCTGGACTGGGCAGATTGCAACCTCCCACAGTTCGAGTATGTCTTTGTGCTGGACAGCAAGGTGCTTAACCTTCCACATACAACCTGTAGCCTGAAGAAGCTCCTGTTCGATCTGTCCTCCTCCCCACCCTGCAAAAACACCACCGCCATCTTCAAACATGTTCTCAGCGTCCCCGAGAAAGTCCTGATCGTTTTCGACAGCTTCGACGACTTCAGGGACCCAGAGGGCCTTCTACATTCACCGGCCACTTGCAACACTAAGGAACGCTTCAGCGTCAAGCAACTGTTTTCCGGAATATTCCAGAAGAAGCTGCTCCGCGGATGTACACTCTTGATCTTGGCCAGGCCTAAGGGGGTCTTCAACCAGTTCTTGGCCAAGGTGGACAGAATTGTGGAGCTCTGTGGCTACTCTCCGGAAAACATCACCCTGTATATCTCAGAGTGTTTCAGAGACAGAGGTGACAAGGCCCTGGAGAAACTGAAGAAGCAACGGTACTTGTATAGCCACTGCTCCAACCCTCTCATATGCAGGTATATGTGCTTCCTTCTCAAGCACTCGGACAGACTGCCCTCAACACTCACTAGCTTGTTTCAACAGGTGCTTGATAAAAAAATGCAGTCAGACTCTCAAGGAGAAGACCCTAAAATGGCCCAGCAGAGGACACACTTGAGTAAGCTCTGCTGCATAGCCTGGGCTGGGGTGAAGAACCACAATTCCATTCTGGATCACAAGGACACTGCAGAGCTGAAGGAATTTGGGCTAAAATGTGGACTGCTGACCCCATACCTCACCAGAGCGAAGGACTCTGAGGAGCGGCAGGGTCACGGGTTCCCCCACCCCCTGCTGCAGAGCTTCCTGGCTGCCCTGCACCTGGTGCAGTCCCGCGATGTGAGCGACAAGGCGCTGGTGGCCCAGATGACGGCGCCTCAGAAGAGGCGACGGCTACTGACGGATTGGCTGGAGGCCACGTGGCGCTTTGCCCTTGGCCTGCTCTTCCAGAAGGGCAGAGTAGAGGCGACGGTGGGGGTGGTGGCCAAGAAGGCAGCTGCCGCCATGCACCTGCGGGGCCTGAAGCCCGGCGACCTGGGCCCCGCCCGGCTGATGGAGCTGTGTCACTGCGTTTATGAGGCTGCCGACGCCGCCATGACGCGGCACTTGGTCAGGAACCTTCCGGAAGACCTGCGCTTCTGCGGCATCCAGCTCAGCTCACCGGACGTCTTTGTCCTTCAGCACCTCCTACAGAAAGCCAGAGACATGAAGAGGAGCTTCTCCATCGACCTGCAGGACACCGGCATTGGCCTCCAGGGCTTGAGGGACATACTTGGGCTGAAGTGTGTCCAGTCATTCAGGTCAGGAATCGGAGAGCTGAATAAATTAACCATCACCACTACTTTGTCGATGCCATGACACCATTTGTGGCTTGAACTAGACAGGGTCCCTTGTTCATTTTTGTACTTTCAGGGCGTCGATAGAGGACACAATAAATCTGTGGGAAGATCTGCAGAACAAATGTGAAGAGAAGCTCTTGCAAAACACCATCAGGAAGTTCACCATCAGTCCCTTAAAAGCCACACATCTGGACCATGTAGACCATCTGATCCTGCTGGTGCGGATTTACAGAGGAGGAAAGATATCCACAGGGTAATATTTTAATGTCAACCATGCAGTCTTTCAACTGTCCCCATCATCTTGTTATATTGATGAGTATTTTCATTTAGAAAGGAGTCCAGGGCTAACAGGAGGTGGGTAAAGTGGGGGAATCACTTGACCTGTAGATCATGCTGTCAGGTAAATACTGAAGGCCAGTAAAATGGCTGACTTCAGAAATTATTGCAGCAAAGGGAGAAGCATCAGCCCCCCTCTCACCCAAACCATATCCCACAGCCCCCAGCCACCTCTCAGGAATAATTTCACTGTCTGCTTCAACGTACCAGCAGATGTACTGATATCAGTCTAACTTTCCATGAAATCTTTTCCCCAAGTAGTACATTTAGATATTACATTCGTTCAAACATAAAACAGTGGATTCTTTTTGAATAATAACAGTGTTTTACTTTAAAAAGACAGTGCAAACAACATGGAGTATTCCTGCAACTGAAGCATATGCATTGTACTGTACATCCTGAAAAGATCTTGAAAGTGAGGGAGATGGTGATTACAGAAATTCATCACATAATTTTTTACTTATTCACAGCCGTAGTGAACACTCATGAGCACTGACCACTTCAAATAAAGCTCGGATTTTTCTGAAAAGTACCGTTTTAAATTTCGAGAGTTTGTCAGAGCAGCGGTTCTGCTGTTCCGTTTCACATTTCAGAATTTGTTAGAGCAGCGACTTGGCTGTTCTGTTTGACTTTTCGAGAAACTGTCAGAGCTGTGTCATGCAACTTGTGTTTAAATCATTTGCCAAAAAGTTGCACTGTGTCTTTTCAGTGATCTGAGGTCAGAACCATCAGTGGACAACACCACCTTTGATGTTCCCGCTGTGAGAAACCTTCAGAAACTGGAACTCAGGTATGGGCAGAAGGTCACAGCAGGTGACTCTTCTACGGTTTTGCTGGGGAATAGTTCTGGAGAACATCTCCTTTGGTGGAGGTCTCTGCTACCTCTGAGGGAGGGGTTTGTGGTGAAGGGGGGTGGAGCCATATAACTCATCCAGTGTGCTTTGCTTCTTCAGCTTAGGCCCATCAAATGGACCTGTGGGCTTCACCAAACTCATGGAGGTCCTACCTGCACTGCAATGGCTTCAGCATCTTGAGTAAGCCCCGGTCATCATCTTATTGCGCAGCTGTCACCCAAAGACTTTGATGACACAAGTCTGATGGTCAATGAAGCACCTTTCTCATGGATCTATTTTGGTCACCCTATAAATTTTTGCTTTTTAACATTTTGTGTTTCTTCTGTGTTTTCCAGTCTCGAGGACAATAAAATCGGAGATAGAGGAGCAGAAGAACTGGCGGCTGTTCTGTCAGCTTTGAGCTCTCTGGAAATGCTCAAGTGGGTAACTGCTTCTCAACCTAGTACAGTGTATTGGCAGTGCTGAACTGATTTACATACACCCAGGGGCACCGTAGTAGGGGGGTTTGGATGATTCCAAGGGCCCCTGAGTGACAGAAAAATAATTGGATTGATCTGGACTGGGGGGGCCAATATGAAATGATTTCATGGGGCCGAAAATCTCTAGCAGCGCCCCTGCATATACACCATGAAATATCTTGTTCAGCATATTTGGACATACGAATAGTTCATTCTCATTTCAACAATACTGGTAAATTAATGTTTGTGCCAGTGGCTGCCTGTAGATCCCTTAATGATGCTCTGGGGTTCCTGGAGACTTCCAGAAGCATCCTTTGGTCAGCTCTTGTGTAGAATTTGATGGGACAACCTGGCCTCAATTGGATCTATGAAGATGATCCTTCAGATAGTACACTGATTGCCTGTAAATTAATATCCAAATATGTATGTCGAGTAAGAGATACTTTTTCACAGCATTATACATCTGTGGTTCCTGTCTTGATCTGGACCCCCCACATGGGATTATTGTATAAGAATATTTTCAGTTACCTTAATAATTACTCCAACTCAGTACTAAATTTCACAGCCACTTCTAGAGGTGGAAAGTTCAGCTCAGAAAGTACAAATCTAGGACAAGGTTTTGTTTCAACCAGCCAGGTGAGTCCTCTGTGACTACGACTCTTTATACTCAACTGGTTGGTTAAAACAAAACCTTGAATGAATGGAAGTTACATTTATGCAGCGCTTTTTCAAACACCCAAAGTGCTTTAGAGAAGCAATGAGGAGCCAGTTCAACCACCCCCACTGTGTAGCCCCCACCTGGATGATGCAACAGCAGCCATTCTGCACCAGTACGCTGACCACACAGTAGCTAAGGTGGTGAAATGCAGGAGGGAATTCACCAGTTAGATATAGGAGATGATTAAGAGGCCAGATTTTTGAAAGGGCCACAGTGGGCTATTTTAGCCAGAACATCAGAGTACCAAACCACCCCTACTCTTTCGAAAGATGGGGGGGATCTATTTTGACCTCAGAGAGTCAGAACCTGGGCTGTTTTTACACCTCAGCCAAAGGACGGCACCATTTCTACAGCACAGTGTCCCCATCACTGCACTGGGATCCACACAGACCACAGGATGGGCTCCCCCTGCTGGCCACACCAACACCTCTTCCAGCAGCAAGTTGGACCAGCTTTCCTAGTTGGTCTCCCATCAAAGTACTGGCCAGACCCAAACCAGCTTAGCTTCAGGGGGATTACCTAGCCAAAACTGCAGGTGGTGTAGCTGCTCAGCAAAACCTGGGTCTGGATTTCAACTTTCTGGACCTGAAGTTTCCACCGCTGGTCACTCCATGCATCCCTCCATCTTCCATCACTGCTTAAATTGCAGTTTAGGGTGAGCCTGGAACTCAACTCAGGCAGCACAGGGGACTCCTTTGATGGCATCTCAGTCTGAAACATAATATTATTCAGTAATATTATTAATTGAGGGAGAAGTTTAACTCAAATATTTTCAATTTATTTAACTGACAGGAAGACACGATAGGCATGTCTTGAAACGTGTTTCACAGTCCTGTAAAATATACTGCACAGTGTTTCTGAATCAGTTTGCTTCAATTTAATGACACCTGTGTATCGATATGATGGTATGGTATGATGCTGTAAATGTAATGTAATGTAAATGTAGTGCTGTACTACAAAAGTTTGATCTGAGTAGTTATTTCCTCCTAGTTTGTCCCAGAACTGCATTGGAGACAAAGGACTGGAGAAGCTGGCCCCAGCCCTGCCTTCACTGGTTTCGCTGCATAGTCTCAGGTAACGCCGGACACCCAGCAAGGTGCCCCTTAGCCATTGGTGAGGCGTCTATATTGACATGACTGACCTCTCCCTGTCTCCCTCTAGCCTGTACAGCAATTTCATCTGTGATGGCGGGGCTGAGAGTCTGGCCAAGGTGCTGCCCGACATCCAGTCACTGACGGACCTGGAGTAAGTCTGCCTTCCGATGGCCTGCCCCCGTGGGCCTTAGTACCTTAACACAGCCGCTCGCGTAGCACCTCAGCGCATGGCCTCGTAGCCCAAGGGAACCTGGCTGGGCTCCCACACAGCACAGCAGTTAAACACGCTAGTCCCCCTCTAGAGCAGAGATTCTCAATCCCCAGCCTGGGACTGAGTGTATCAAATCTGGCCCGGTGGCAGCCCTCCCCTTCTTACCAGAGTATGATGGTCCAGTCATGAAAAACCTGGGAAGCCCTGCTTAGCGGATTGGACTGAACCTTTAACTGCTGCACTGTAGCTTCCTTACATCAATATGCAATAGCATCATTCTGTTAGAATTGTTTATTATTATTATTATTATTATTAGCTGGAACAAAAAGCAGAAGTATCTATTACTCTACGGCAGTGTTTCACAATCCGGTCTTTGGAAACCCACAGACCTTCCATGTTTTTGCTCCCTCCCAGAACTGGGAGGGAGCAAAAATGTGGACTGGCTGTGGGTCCCTGAGGACCGGATTGGGAAACACAGATCTAGGGCTAGACCCTCTCCTCCATGATGATGAAGCTAAACAGTGTAAGAGTATCTCCCATGTGACCCTCCGGCTATCCCCAGAGGGGAGCACTTTAACTGCTCTGGTGAAAATACCCACCCGCATAAAATTAATTGTCACAGAGAAGGAAGTCTGCTAAGCAACCGAACAGTCCTGAGTATCAAAGAAATTGCACATTTCTTTGCAGTGGATCACTGAGTTCAGGGCGATGGGTAAATTAGTATTGACCTGTCCTAACTGTGTTTCACCCTTGGTTTTGCCTACCCAGTGTCAAGGATAACAGGTTCACCAATGTCGGGGCACAGAGCCTGAGCCATGGATTGAAGAACGCACCAAGGATGAAAACTGTGAGGTCAGCCATTTTGTACAATGGATAATTTCAGTGATTCCGAATCAGGAGTGCGGTATTTAAAGGATGCTCCTATAATACCTGCAAAATCGGCTATACAAATCACCACTAAACAAAGCAGGAAATCTTGGTGTGCATGTTACCACCTTCTCTTCATGGTGTTTTATAATGGTGGAGGTGATGTAATGTTGAATAGGTCAGTTAATGAGATTAAGGGAGTTGTTGGAGATTGCTGCCTCTTTGGTATTAACACTGAGGAACCTTTCTCAAACAGGATGTGGAATCATTACATTCCCCATGGAGTCCTTGAGCACCTCAAACAACAGGATCCGAGGATCAGGTCACTATAGCTGATAACTATCGCACAAGATAAAAAACAATGCACAAAATATCTGACCGCACCACGGCGTGCAAACAACAAATACTTTATAGACGGGTCTATTGGTCAAAATTCCTTTTCAAATTCCTGACTGTTTATTATATACTACTTGTTTGGACACTAAATGCAGACAAAATTATTTTGTGAGACACTGTTTTTACTAACAATCAACTGAACTGCAGTAACAGCCTCAATGTAATCATTGCAATTATGTTTGTAATGATGATTATTATACCGCAATTCACTTTCTTCTGCAACTCCAATTTCTTCCCAATGGCAGCTATTGAACTGTGAGTCTGAATGTATTACTGCTGTTTATGCTGTGTCGAGATATTTCTTGCATTCTTGCTGTAAGCATAATTTTGACCGTTACTGTTATTCTTCTACTAAATGAGGTGACTGAGGTGAGACGTAGCAATAAAACAAAATCAGTCTGCTGCTTTCGTTTTTAGAATAAAGATTTTATACATAAATATTTCTGTTGTTTTTTTACCTTACTGAGTGTGTATCACATCCAAGGGCGGCAATTCCGGTATGGCCAGGAGAGATATGTCCCTATGTTTAGGGGGGGTGGGGGTTCAGGGCTGAATTGGCCTCTACCAGTGTTGAAACCATACCTACGGACTCGATCACATAAGCCACCTACATTACATATAGGCAGGCACTGTACGACAGCTATTAAACAGTGAAGAAATTCTTTTTTTTTTTTTTTTAAAGTTTCTGGTTAATGTCTGAGATGTTCCTTACGTATTTCTTACGCAAACCAATTTTGACATTTCCTCCTTTGGTACACCGCTATGCCTGTACTTTTGCCATTTTGCCCTTGAAAGAGGATCGTGAGTCTGGTGTCTTTCAGAAAAGTAGTACCAATTTGTACCTTTGTGGGTACTATTACTTGTCACTGGGGCTGTACCTTCAAGGGTCTGCCAGTTGTACTCTAGCTATAGGTAAACATACCTTCTAAAGTACAGAAAAGGACTCAGGAACATTTTTGTACCTTTGTGGTACATTAATGTTATCGCTGGCATTATGTTGTCTGTTAACTGACAAATTCCACGCTATTCTCATTACCTTATATTTTCTTCCACTTGTGTTTCTCTGATTTGCTAATTTTATTCCTACTTCTCAGTCAGAGCTGGAAAATGACAGCAATGTCCGTGAATTGCACAAGGTATTACGGATGCATTTAACCATTTAATCCAGTAGTGGTAAAATATACTGCTCCCCTTTTTGATCTCAGAAATATTAGTCTGATCACATAATTTGTTGAACTGCAATACACCATTAGTGATATGTCTTTTGCATAAGCATTTACATTACTGTATGCTACTGTAAATATGAATGGAGACCAGGGTGCTTCTCCAATACCAGCTTGCTTGTGAAAAATGTTTCCACTACAGGAGAATAACAATTAGAATTTTGTAGTGCAACCAATGAACACACAAAGATTACATTCTATCTGTCCCAATATATGGCACTTCAAAGAAAACTCTTCATCCATATCACCCAGGACTACTATTCTTTCACCCATCACATTTTAATGTGAAATTAACTATCCCAGAGGTAAAGAAAAAAGAAAGTCTTTATTAGTCTCATGCTGCTAAAGAGGAGACTACTTTTATCATACTTAAAAAAAGTCTGTATCTGTAGACAAGATCCCACCATCAGTGCAAAGGACAGTATATCACACTGTGGATGCTTAAAATAAACTAGCAAAATTTGCATGCTCATTATAGCGTCATTTTCAGATTAAGACAGAATCTTAACCCATCAAAAATATAGCTTTCCCCATTGTCCTGAAACACCCGTCTTTTTGATGCATAACATCAGATTCCCGGCTCAAATATAAGCCCAGCGTAGTTGCACATTAATTATACTTGCTACAAAATAAGTTAATAATACACAGACCGAAGAAAACAACTGCTCTCTTTGTGTCAGTGATTAAGTTAGTATTGCTTTGCGTGTTCAGCCTTTAGGAAGTTTTAGTGACCATGCTGTCCATCGAGGGTGCGTTTCCAAGGCAACTGGAGAAAGCACGTGACGTAAGCTGGACTTTAAATCAGCAGTCCATCGACTTGTGTTCACCTGTCAAAACATTTTAAACTGATATAATGTCCTTCATTATAGGAAGCGTTGTTAAAACGGGTATATATACAGCTTTACGCAACAGAAAAGCAGCGATGAAAATTAACAGAAAGCCTTATAAGTACGTTGCTTTTAGTTGCGTCAGATCGTACCCGCCCTGTTAATCTAACGACAAATATTTTATGTGTCGGACAGTCGGATGGTAAACGTTGGGGTAAATCGGACGCTAATCGACCTCTTCGTGCTGAATCATCACGGCACCTGCACAGCGCACACTGAGACGCCGCAGTAACCTTCCCAGCCACCGGCCCGCTCATGGCAGAACCCAATCACGTTCTCCAGCTCGCTTGTCGGTCCCGGCGGGGCTCGCCGATGGTCACTCCAGGTACCCCTCAAACACATCAAGCTCTGTGTCGGTGTCGTAGGGCACCGAGCCGGGGTCGGAAAGCACGCCCAGATCCACCAAAGCTTGGTCCATATCCTCTGGCAGGAAGACGATGCCAACATTGAGGACTATGTACTCCATCAGAAAGGCGTAGTAGAGGATTAAGACGTTCACGAAAAACAGGCCGAGATAAAACATATATGGAAAGTCGTTGAACAGCGATTCCACCGAATCTAACTGAGCATAGACTGACTGGATCATAGAAAAACCTTAGACAAACGGGACCGGAGCCAAGCACGAAAATGGAGCGATCCTTCCATTTGGAAAATAACTTCTGTCAGCACCGTCACCGGCCGACTGTATTAAGTTGTCCATGACAGTTTGTTTGTGGAAAAATTTTAGTTGGAAGCGGCATCTAGGTAGCCAGCACTAAGCCCCGACGGGCCTTGGGACTTAGGTTGGGGAAAAATGCAGAAACACAGTCCGAGTAACATTCGCCATGCGGTTTAACTACATCTTACAAAAAATCCCGCAAGATTCGTAGCTGCAGAAAAAACAACACAGAACCAGGCATTGTCATGGCCGGTTAAGGACGCGGCGGCACGTAATCAGGAAGAGGCATGTTACTTAATCACGGTACAGCACGGAGACTGAGCGACATATTCGCTCTGCATGCATGTCACCCTCCGCGTTGTGTCACTCGCACGGCTAAAAACAGAGCTATGGCTTTTATAAATGGCTTCACATCGGCGTGTAGGATTACGCTGCACTCAGCTGCGTCAGATCGCTGCCTTTGCAGTGCCGATCGTGGGCCTGGTTTGGGTCTAACTGGTCAGCTGAGCTCCCACTTCCACCAAATCCCGCCTCCTTGCTGCTTTTTTTCACCTAACGGTGTTTAATGGCCGATGCAACAACACTGATAAATGCACAAATGCAACTAATACGTAAAAGTGACTTTTATTATCATAAGACATGTCCTGCACGTCTTGCATTTACAGCTTTTTCAGACATTATAATGATTTTTAAAATAAGGTTCCACCAAAGCCAAGTGCAGCGAGAGCTTGCTGGGGGCTTGTCACCGTTCTCAAAACGTCATAGCGTGAACGGACGATTCGTTTGGTGGGCTTCTGGGAAACGTAGTGTGTTACGTGCAGTTTTCCATCCGCTGGCGACTGTAACAAACCACAGGTCCCGAAATGCATTAGCAAGAACCCGGAATTGTCAGTCATTTGCTGTGGCTAATCTGGAAATGGGGGAGTGCGGACTCCAAGGTGTTGTTGCCGAATTTCAGTGAACCTTTGCATTATTTGTCGGATTTGTCCGTTTTGACAGCGCTACGATGGACTGATTTAACATTTACGAGGAGCGTGAACAATTGAAGTGCAGTCATGTTCGGCCGGTCCAGGAGCTGGGTGGGAGGACAGGGGAAGTCCAAGAGCATCCACTCTTTGGAGCATTTAAAGTGAGTGCTCGCCAATGTGTCTTCCAGTTTTGGCTTAGCTTCTACTCTACCTGGACGGCTGGTTGATGACCCCCACATTGGGTTTAAGGAACAGCAAAAGCGTCGGTCAGATAAGCTCTTCAAGTCGTGTGTGTAAATCATTAATGAACGACTTGCCTGTGTACGTAACTTAATGCTTAAGTAGCTTTGCAATATAAATGCGAGCCCGGTACATATTTATCGTGATCGTAGTTACAGTTATGTCTAATCTGTAGGCACCAGCAGCGACGGGACCAATATCTAACGGGTGTTATTTAACTTGGCGACAGATAGTATAGTTTTACCTTACGCCCCTAAACATGAGCTGGTAAACCGACCTGTATTTATTGTCGACACTAATCTTCATTTTGTGACAGTGTCATTGTCAGTGTTATATCACAGTAAAAAAAAAAAAAAAAAACAAAATTCAGGTCGGATCAAAAATGTCCCGAGTCTCCTGCAGAGGACACTTGGTGACAGCGGCTTTATGATCGTGTCCCGCAGCTTAGACATACATTTCTGCATTTCCTGTCCCCACAAGGTACATGTATCACGTCCTGACAAAGAACACCACGGTGACCGACCACAACAGAAATCTCCTGGTGGAAACCATTCGCTCCATAACCGAAATCCTTATTTGGGGTGACCAGAATGACAGCTCCGTCTTTGAGTAAGTAATTTAAACCTTTACGTGACCGTAGTTAGACGGACATTTGCTTCTGAAATTCGTTTGTAATCAATTTCAAACCGCATTTTTATGTATACAGGTTATACATTGAGCACTTAGCGATTGGGACACTGACGTAAAATTATTCTGACGTATTCATGAAATTTGTGGTTCAGATCAAAAACATTAAGGTAAAGTAGAGAATGTCGGTTTTTTTTTTCCTGGGAACATTTTTCATGCGTCCAAAAACATTGTTGGAAGAATTAAAAATGTTTTTAGTCCCTGCTTTTTCAGCTGAGCATAAGCATTGGGAAAAATAAATTTGAAGCAAATTAAAACTGTGTTTAAGTTAGGATTGTATTGCATAGACCCCAAGTTATGGATCCATCAGCATCACCACACACTTGATATCTTCCTTCCTTCCTCTGCGGCTTACAGGGAGCCTCGATGTGTGTTGCATGTTTAGGTGATTTTGACTATAGCAGATGGCCTGTTATCATGTCACCGTGACAGCGACGATTCCTAATGTCTGTTTCTCACTTCCCGCAGTTTCTTTTTGGAGAAGAACATGTTCGCGTTTTTCCTGAACATCCTGCGGCAGAAGTCAGGCCGCTACGTCTGCGTCCAGCTTCTGCAAACCCTCAACATACTTTTTGAGAACATAAGTCACGAGACCTCGCTCTGTAAGTATCCCGACGACCGGCGTCGAGCACAACAGCGCCTCCTAGCGTCCGCTTATGAGCGGTGCCCCCCTCTCCTCTTGCACACAGATTACCTGCTGTCCAACAACCATGTGAACTCCATCATCGTCCATAAGTTTGACTTCTCCGACGAAGAGATCATGGCATACTATATCTCCTTCCTGAAGACTTTGTCCCTTAAGCTTAATAATCACACTGTACATTTCTTCTATAATGAGGTAAGGTGATTCTTCGGCGGGGGGGGGGTCCCCAGGGTCCCGCTCAGAGCTGACCCGGTTTTCCGTAGATTAGGACATGTGTTGAAGTGGCACATTGGAATAATGTTTGTATGGTTGAGGTTTTTTTTTGTTTTTGTTTTTTAATGTGTCGCTGTACACAGTTGATGTTTCGAGAAGCTTCTTGGCACCATCTGATTTTCCGTTTGAGCCCAATTGAGTGGTAGCGCATGGGGGGTTGGGTGTTACTGCGGTGACTGTTTCTGACTGTAGCACTTCTGAGCTCGTGGGACCCTGCCGCTCTCTACTTCACCCCACCGACCCGCATAACTGTGATTCTCCGCCCTGCTAAGCCTGGCCCCGCCCCACTGGCCCTGGCCCCTGTGTATGGGGGAAAATTATTGGTGTACTGTAAATGGCTGCACCTGTCACTCCCTCTTTATTCTCGGGCACCCCACCCCCAACCAGGGATGTCAGGGGCAAGGGGGGGCCGGGTGGGGTGGGGGGGCTCACTTGAAAAGAAGCATCCAGCTGAGGGCGAACATGTGGCATCTGTGACCAATGAGCGGCGTGTGTGTGTGTGTGTGTTTGTGTGTGTGCGTGCATTTATCTGTGCGTGCGTTAGGTCTGTGACAAACATCCAATCTCACAGTAGTTTGCAAACCATGCATAAAATTTGTGCACAAATATACAACCCTCAAAATATCACAGGGTTCATTTCTTTAGAATTATAATACAGTAAAACCGGTCTAAGTCGACACTCGCGGGACCAGCTTAAAAGTGACAACTTAGGGAATTGACGAGATACACCTAAGTCGACACTGGCGACTTATGTCTATCTCGCCGTTTTGTCGACTAGTAAATATAACT